>JAWPHD010015791.1:0-53327 GCA_037043455.1 Cyrtodaria siliqua
GCGAAAATTTACATATTATTTTAAAAATATAATAAACGACTTTGATGCATTGAATTAAATAAATATTTATTCGGAAGGGTAAATTTGTTCAAACTATATGTTATACTATAGCAATAAGGGGATTATTGTTTTGATAAACGAATAAATCTACTCGGGTATGGACGGAAATTGCCGAAGATAAACAAGAAATGGCGGCCGTTTTCCAGTTCCAACCGGTTGGAAAAAGTTTGTTGGAAATGCACAATCATTTCGATGCTAGAAGACAAAAAGAAAACTCAGGTAAATTTCTAATATAAATCAGTTGAATCATTTAAGAAAAAGAATTGTTCCCTCAAAGAACGTAATCTGAATATTAGAACATAACGTGCAGTTGTTTACGTTCGCATGGGCGCCGCCATATTGGCAAAACAACGGAAGTTCCATGATGCGACCTAGTTTTGATCACTACAAATTTAGCGCGTATTATGGAAATTTCCATGTCGATTATTACGCTTAAACTTTTTGCTGAAACTTTGAAATCGGCAAATAAATGATTAAAAGTAATAATATATGAATAATGTTGTATAGGCCCTAAACCATGACGATAAATATCAGTTCATGATTTTTTTAAATTTTATTACGGCGATGGTGAGGCTATCCGCACGACGGTTGTGACGATAATTTTCCTTATTAGTCATATCATCTGCGACGCTTCCTTGTTTTCAAGACAAACGTATTTTCTGGACAAACATTTAAAAGTCATCCTGAACAATGCTTGTTTTTTGTCAATACTGGCGTGGCGCTGTCGGTAGCGCGGTGGCTTTGTAACCGGAGGCCCCGGGTTCAATCACGGAAATCTTACGTGGTGCCACTGAGTTTCGTTAATGTGTTCTTGGGCAAGACACTTTCCCTTATTCTCGTCCGTCGGATGGGGATGTAAACTGGGCAGTCCCGTGTATCGGTCTATCCTCCGAGAACGTTAAAGAACCATAGGAATCTATTCGATAATAAGAATGTATCCTTCCCCTCTCTCTGGGGCGGCTCTAAATAACCTATACCCCGTTAAACAACATTCAATTCAATTGTCGATACACTGGTGGCAATGTTTCTGATTTGCTGACATACCTGTTATCCAGTGTGTGTGTGTGTATTTCTAAGGATTATAGTCCGTCAGCCTACGAAAGACGTCCTACCCGACAATTATAGGCAAAATAGAGTCTGCACTTTTATCTGTGTGTGTTTGTGTGTGCTGTGATGATATGTCTACTTGAAGCAGCGAACTCAATGGTTTCTTTATAGTGCTGCCACACTGGAATACCACATACACCTGCTATCCAACAGAAAGACTACATTTATATATAAACATAGAAACTTCATCTTTATAACGACAAACTCAATGCAGTTGGTCAGAAATACTTATATAAAAAATAATTATAATACGGTCATGCGGTTCCAGTTTCAAATTTGTTTCTGCACAACTGGGTGAGACGTTTGTATACATTTACAATCAAACGTTGAAGATGCTCAAGACTCCGGACTATTTCCTTATTCGCACGACAGTCGTGCCGATAATTGGATGTTTTAATACATGACCGAGAAGTGCCTTTCATTGATAAAAGCATCCAGAGACTTTCAGACCTAGAAAATGACCTGCGCCTCCATTTATGTTTATTTGCAAACTTTCAATAGGTCGTGACCTATATCTGAGTATTCTCCTTTATTTTTCATGGTATTTGGAGAGTTCTTTTTTAAAAATAAATCTTGTTTGAAAATAGTGCATCAACCCCTTTAAAATAAATACCAATCGTTGCATCTGTCTTGATTTTTTCTCCGATCTTTATTTAGTTTAAAAATATATCCAGGGTTCCGGAAATACGATTGCCAGACGCCCCGGGCAAGTGGATTTTCACAAATCTGGTTGCCCGCCACTTGCCCGACGGACATTTCCATTCAAGACCAAATCAAGTGGCAAACTAGTCGTATCAGAATTTCATTTTGATAACTGAATAAAAGTTTTCCCCTACTTATGCCTGTTTTCATCAAAAAAGGAGGGATTACTTTTAAGCTCAACTATTCGACGAATAAGAGAGCTTATGTAATCACCCCGGGGTCGGCGTCCCACATCAAGGTTTGCGTGTAAGCTGTGTTTACAAGTCTATATCTCTTACATTTCTTATCCTAGCACAACCAAATTTGGCCATGGGCTTCCTTATAGCATTATCTTAAGGGCTGCATAAGCAATTTTGGTTCCTGTAATCCATGGGCTCCAATGGAACCCAAATTATGATAGCCCATAAAATGTGTCCCATTTCACATCAAATTTTGTGTGTAAGCTGTGTTTACAAGTCTATATCTCTTACAATTCTTACCCTAGCATTGTGCTATTTGGCCATTAGCTTCCTTATAGCATTGTCTTAAGGGCTGCTTAAGTAATTTTGGTTCCTGTAACCCCAGGGCTTCCATGGAACCCAAATTCTGATAGCCCTTAAAATGTGTCTGTTTCACATCAAATTTTGCGTGTAAGCTGTGTTTACAGGTCTATATCTCTTGCATTTTTTGTCCTAGCTGAACTAAATTTTGGAATTGGTTTCCTTATAGTATGTTGTAAAGGGTTGGGTAATACATTTTGTCTTCTGCAATTTCTGGGCTCCCATGGAACCCAAATAGTGATGGCCCATAACATGTGCAATAAAGGCAGATCTAGGTTTGCATGTAAGCATGTATATATATCTATAAATTTGGTTTGGGATTTCTTATAGCATTATGCATCTTATTCATACTTCACTCATATTGGGGCATGGGCTCCCTCCTCCCCCACCCACAGGCCCCACTCCCCCCCCACCCCTCCACAGTTTTTTTTTACTTTTTTTTTTTTACATATTTCTGTGTTGGTCGATTCTTACACATATATGTTGCCCCTCCCCCCCCCTCTACTCCAACCCCCCCTTCCCCCCTCACACACACACACACACACACACAAACTCATTTTTTTTTTTACATATTTCTGTGTTGTTTGGGACAATTCTTACACATAGCTATGTTGCCCCACCTCCCCACCCCCACGCTCGAAATGGAATATTTTTATTTAATGTTTATTGTTTTTTACATATATCTATTGTTTTGGTAAATTCTTACACATAGCTTATAACACATATATGTTGCCCCCTCCACCCCCACACTCGAAACTCAAATTTTTTTATTTTATTTTTTTTACATATTTCTGTGTTGTTTTGGTCAATTCTTACACATAGCTTCTTACACATATATGTTGCTCCTCCCCACTCCACCCCATTCCCTGCCTCTCCACCCTCCCCTCACACTTCCCCCACTCGAAATATTTTTATTTTTGTTTTACCATATTTTTGTGTTGTTTTGGTCAATTCTTACATAGCTTCTTACACATATATGTTGCTCTCCCCACCCCCCGCCTCTCCCACATCCCCACTAAAAACACGATTTTTATTATTTTTTTTACATATTTTTGTGTTGTTTTGGTGAATTATTACATAGCTTCTTACATATATATTGCCCTAACCACCATTACTACCCCCACCACCCACCCCACCTTTCCCCACCCCCACCGCCACTCAAAACTTTGTGATTTTTTTTATTATATATTTCTCTGTAGTTTTGATCAGTTCTTACACATAGCTATGTTGCGCCCTCAACCCCACCCCACATTGTTTTAGCCTTATTTTCTGGTGGTATATACTAGCTATATAATTTATTATTCTCTGAAAAATCGAATAGTCGAGCTGCGCTGTTCTCCGACAGCTCTTGTTATTATAGGAACTACATCCGACTACACCTCGGAGACTTACATGTAATTAGTGGTGGTAAACTTTTACTGCTCCACTTTACCGATAATTATGTAACATCCCAGTCAACATAAACACCGGAAGTAAAATCTGCTTTTTGTAAATATTGGAATGTTAAGTCCAAGTATTAAAAGATTTTCCAATGAGAAAAGGAAGAAGAAAAAAAAAGCATACCTACCCTATTTTTTTGCAATACGCTAGCTGAAACAAACTATTTTTTTTTGGCCTTCTGTGTTTTTAATGCCAAAAAAGTATGCCTGCACTAATTTATTTTCAACAAATTCAGGATTAATTCTAATCCGAGTTGAAGTGCTTCACTAGTCAATAACTGTCATTGCAATAACTTTCTCAAGACACAAAGGTGCATGTATGTCACGTGGTAATCACTGATGCGATTTTCTTCGCAATTGCATTGGCTATATGCTAAAATTACACCTTATGGCGTTAATTTTATTCGTTGATACTCATAGGAAAATGTCAAAGGTCACTACACCAATAGGCAAGTCTACGGAGCGTGCTGCCATACTGGACATAAAATAGCTATTGGCTAATAAAATCCCACTGTCAATTATGTTTGTTTGAGTCAGTGTATTTCTCGATCATTTTTACCGCCTGTCTGACTCTAAATTTTTGGAGAGAACGAAATCTCAGATCAATAACTAACATTTAAATTTCCAATTTTGGTGAAATTTGGGGACAGTGTTTATGCGCATAATATCTCAGTCAAGGTCAATAACTAGTCACATTGCACCTATTATGTTGGAGTTGTGGTCCTTTGATTTTTCAAAATTGTCGATTTCTGCAGTTTCCGCTCAATAACTTTTAACATTTTATTTTATAATCTACTCGTGATGAAGTCTAGTTAAATGATGGTCCTAATAGATATGAATTCCATATGTATGACAGACAATTTGGCACTCTTGTTCCTGGGTAGAAGCAATACTGTATATTCCCTGTCATCCGTAAGTGTATTGAGTTTTTCTCTTTTCTTTCAGAAATATTTAGTGACAGACTTGATGCCATCAACGGCAGCTATGGGGACCCTGGCGGATGAGGCCACAAAACTACTAGACTTCAACCAGAAGCTGGACATCAGTCTTTTAGATGGTATAGTCGTCTGCATGTACACTGGAGATGGGCAGCGGGTGAGTTTTAATTGGGTATTAGGTCAATCAAATGCTATGTTTTGTTACTGCACCATGGCTTAAAAAAGGGTTGTTAGGTCAGGTTTTTCATTTAATATCGTTTCTTAAACAACTTTTTCCAAAACTAGCGATACCATCAGATCCATTTGTTAAAGGTTATAGCACTTTCTGAAATCCATTTAAAGTATACCTCACCATAAATAAATTATATAGGCTTTAATTAAATGGTAAGCCTTAAAAAACAACAACATTGGAAGACTTAAGTAACTCATCATGCTTGGTTGAGCAAATATGTTAACAGGATGTGCAAAATAATTTGCTAACATGTGCAAAGAACCAAACCATGCCACGTTTTTCCCCCCTATTTTTGCCGAGATTTTTTAAAAACCGCCATGCAGAACACAACTGCATGCATGGTTGGCTGGCTAATATACTGCTTCTGATGAAAATGTTTGGACAACATCTCTAAGAAGGTAGAAGTTGTAGGCTTGAACAATTGAAATGTTTTGTTCCTATAAGGCCAAAAATAAAATTATGTTTGTTTCCCCTTCCCGACCGACCCACCGAAATTGCCGCGACCCGAATTATTTTTTCGACACTGGCGAAAAAAAAAAAATTTTTTTTGCTTAAATTCCGAAATAGTACGAACAATTTTGCGTACGAACGAAACGCAATGAGTACGAATCTACCAAAGCGTGGTTCCCAGTGCGCGTTCGTTATTGAAATCGATAAAGCAATAGATCAGAGAACCAGTTGTCAAAATGGAGAATCATGCTGTTTGCATCTCCGTGCAACTAAGTGAAACAGATAAATTGACAACTAAATCGTTAATTAAAAATAGGATAACCAAAATAAGCCCAAATTTAACTTTATTAGAAATTTTGCGTGAGGAAATTGACGAGCATTTAAACACAATAGAGGTAAAAGATGCCATTAGAAATCATTCATTCAGCGTCAATATGTACATCAACGAAAAATCGGAACCATTTACATTGAATCTAGTCACTGTTTTTAAATCTACTAGTCAGTAGTACATGTATTGTTTTAGCACTGAATAAATAACTATGCTGTTTTAGTTCATATCTCAGTTTTGATCTCAAATAAAAGAAATGAAATAAAAAAAATATTTTACCTACCTACCTACCCAACCCTTTTTTGCATGGGTCGGGAAGGGGAAACAAACATAATTTTATTTTTGGCCTAAATGGGGTGAACAAAGTGAGTATAGTAGTGCTTTAAGAAGATATTTATTTGATCTGTCTGCTTCATCCATCAGATGTTGACGTTACCAGGGCTTTTTTTCTAAGAATTGTGAAGACTCCCTAGCCTGGTCATTTTGTGTAACTGTCTGATTTGTGAAAGATTGTTAAAGGCAATATTACTCAACACATGCATTCATTGTTTTTGTGGTAGGAGGACACTATAAAACAAATGTACAATTATTCAGCATAATATGTTACATTTTAGATAATTTTTCTAATGTAAAAGTATCCAAAGCAAAACATTATTGAGAAAGTTAGATGGGGAAATGTTCTTTACCAAAATAAATATAATTAAATTGTGAATATTTTTTGCTACATTTGTGAAAAAAAATGACCAATTTTGAAATGTGAAGTAGCCGAATTTCGGCCCCATTTTAGAAGGAAAAAAAGCCCTGATTACCAAGGCAGTCGCAAGTATTAGGGGCCTATTCTCCTGGTATGTCAGAGAACAATTGAAACTTTAACTTAAGAGTAGGCCGTATTAGACTCTGGATTCCACTGTATCCTCTCCCTTTATCTGAAAGTCTTTTACTATCCTTAGTATCCTACCTAATTGTTGACAAGTCGTTACAAAAATATATTGTTTTTTTTGCAGCAACGTATGGCACAGGAGGTTCTAACTACCCTGAAGGAGCACCCAGATGCTTGGACCCGTGTGGACACGATCCTTGAATACTCAAGTAATCAGCAAACCAAGTACTACGCTTTACAGATCTTAGAAAATGTCATCAAAACCAGATGGAAGGTCCTGCCACGAGCGCAGTGTGAAGGTACTCCTGGAAAAAATATTTAAAGGTCACAACCCTGATTTTGGGGATCCCACGTTTAAGTAACACATTTTAGAGTAGAACTCATTATAATGCAAGATATCACTCAGAGTTATAAATAAGATTTGTTTAAATATTTCCCAGTTTAACATTGCAGGACATAGCACTTTTCCCATTGTCATGGTTCACCCATTGAATTCCTGCTTCCAGCTATCTTAGCATATTCCGTCTTGCATACTTTTATCATATACGCATTGGGTTCGAAGGTTTTTCCAGTAACCCGACCGACTCTATTTTTTGATGCGACTGTAAATTTGTTATTGCTATCGGCGATTTTTTATTTTGAAGACGATATTATAATAGCGAATATTCGGCAGTGTTTTACCAGTCCTGTCGCTTAGCGACAAATGTTTCTCTTCCTTGATGACGAAATGGCTGAAAGTAACCCAGCATAATAACGTAACCACTCGTAATAATAGTGAGCGTATAGTGGTCGACATAGCTCCCGACTGAGCTAACCGGGCAATACATATTATGCACTACATACTATGATGAAAACCTAATGCGCTTATGGAAGTCACGTGATCGCAGAAAAGGTAAATATGGTGGGTCCCATTTTATTTACAAATAATAATTTAAACTTTTTTTCTTTCAAACTCACGAATGTATTACTACAGACTTCTTAGTGTCTATGCTCATGTTTTCATGTATACATTTCACTGAATAAAAGTCAAGACAGTTATTTGGTTATGCTCAATATCTGCTTACTTACGGACAGTGTCCCTTTAAGGGGCCGACCCTAAAACTTTTTATGATTTTGTTTTTTAATTTGTTCTGAACAGTGATTTATCACAATATATCGAGATAAACTGACATCACAGAGAAACGTTCAGTTGTATTATCAACTTGTATGGGGTTTATGAGATAAATACATGTAGAATCTCGCAATATCTTGCTCCAAAAAAAAAAAGCCTATCGACCTACCCTATTTTTTTTAGAGCATGCTATAGGAAACACCTATTTTTTCTTTTGGCCTTAGGTAACTTAACATCAGTTAACTTATGTGTTTGATATTTGGTTGTTATTTTGTCTATTGTTGGCATTGGTGGACATCGCTGGACGACAAAAATACCAAGGTCAGGGTCATGTTTTGCAATATTTTCCCAAAACTACACCCTGGTTAAACCACTGGACATTATTTAAGCACACATTTAATACAGTATTTCATGTTTGCCGCGGTCGGCGAGACACCTTCAGACTGAGGTCTTGTTCTCTGTACTGTTTGGTTTATTCTTTTAAATGCAACATTTTCTGTGGCAACCTGATGCTGTGCATAAATTTATCCTAAAGTAAAACGGAGTACCAACCAATTAAAAATAGATTGATAATGTATTCCCCATTTACGAATGAGGCAGATGAGCTAAAATTAACGAGCGCGGTTAGACAATTTGCTTCTTCACATAAATGGCATAACTTTGTAAAAATTTAACTAAACAGATTCTGCTTTCGTCACGTCCTTCTGCAGGACAAAGGATCTAGACAGTAAATCCTCTTCGACCAACCAACGCCGCCCAGTACTTTGATTCCTAATTTCTTCATCAAAATTTGCAAATGGATGTAGTCATTGAAAATGTCATGCCATTATCAGTCATGATCACTGTCTTACTTAATCTCTTATAAAGTCAGATTTTATGAGAAACTTTACAGTGTACACTCCCGACAACTTCTTGCAATCTGTACAGCAATGCAGGTGTTTTTTTCAAGAAAACTGGGAAATGGCATAGGCCTGCTGATTTTGGGAAAAAAGAAGTGTGAGACTACAAATTGGGAAAAAATAGCGCAATTTTAATAGGTTAAAAAAGCCCTGCAATGGTGGGTGCCCTGGCTGTCTGTATAACTGCTTCTTGTTCAAATTGCGACAGCTGGCGCCACTGCAGTAAGCACACTGGACTTAAAATCCAGTAGCACGTGTTTGGTCATGCCAGCACCACTGGATTTCTTTGGGCAAGTCACTTTCCTTAGCTTGGGACGTTTTCCTCTGCTTTGGACGCAAGTCAGATGGTCCCATATTACATTGAGAATTCACGTAATCGCTGTCTCCTGGACAATAGACATCAGCTCTAGAGATAACAGTTGTGTAGAATGGGTTAACAAGGCTATTGATACTTATTATAATTTTATTTTCAGGCATAAAAAAGTACATAGTTGGGTTAATCATAAAAACCTCATCAGAGGCATCAACACTAGAGAAGGAGAAAACATACTTGGGAAAGCTCAACATGATCCTTGTACAGGTAGGGAATGGTTTCTGTCCTTACAACTTTCGCTTGATTGTAATAAGCCTTAAAAAATGACATTCAAGTTTTGTGAACACCATTTCTCAGTTTTTAGAACCCATCATTTCAGTTTTTATTGAAAATCATCGAAATGAATTCCATATGATTTACATTGAATTCATTCTGAGTTTTTGTTAAACAATAAAGCCCTCAGTTCTGCAGATTATAACATGCTATCATTGTTTCGCATTACGTGATTGTTTTATCTTCAGTTCAACAAAATTACTGAAAAAGAAATGCCTTTGTAGTACATTTTTATCGGCCAATAATACCAAATACATTAAAAATAGAAGGAAAGTTGGACATGTTGCGTTACGTTTTGTTGCGTATTAATATATACTTAATGCCATTAAAAACGCAAGTTTGGTAGGAAGCATGGATTTCGCATAATTCCTATTTTACTTCTTTTAATACATGAATTTGATCGGTCACCAGATTTATACGGAATGTGGATAATTTCTAACATGTACATAACACTAATCGATCTTGGAGACATTTATATAATTAAAAATAAACACAAAATAAAAAAAACTTGCACTTTTAATGGCGTTAGGTATATAAGCAATACACGTATATTATAAATTCTACCTGGTATTATATCCTGTTGAATAACATTTTAACGTATAATGTTTAATTAATTAACTGAACTATATTAGCCATGTCTTACTAGAAACTCTACATACAATACGACGCAAACTTGGCCAATATGAAAAAACAAGGTCAGTTTGAAGAAACTCGCCAATACGAGATTTAAGTGACGTCATTCACGTTAAGTAACGCCATTCGCGTTCGCTTTTTGACATATAAATGAAATTAACGCTACTATAAATAAACGCAAAGTATGTCAAAAAAATTTGATTAAAAACAAATTATACTGTAGTGGCTGTTAATTAATAAAATTGTCATTAATTAAGTGGTTTCATATTGTCCGAGTTATTGGTCCTCGGACTGTCATATTGGCCCAATAACTGGGCCAATATGAAACCACTTAATAACATCATAGTATTAAAATATATAATATGAAATTTAACACAAAACTTTATATTTTTTCTTTTGTAGATATTGAAGTATGAGTGGCCTAGGAACTGGCCATCGTTCATCGCGGACATTGTTGGTGCTGGTAAAACAAACGAGTCACTCTGTCAGAATAATATGACCATTCTCAAATTACTAAGGTTAGTTAGAAATTCAAATCCCATTCACTAGTTGTAATTTATGTATTGTTTGTATGCTGAATTTAAATGTAAATTTAGTACCATTATTTAATTTTGAACATAAGATTGTTTGAAAGGAAGCGGATTTCATTTAAGATTTTTAAACGTTTTCCTTGAGAAAAGTCTTGTTATTAGATTGGAGAATGTTGTCAAACTCCTGGTTTCCGCTCAGTAACTTCTGTTCGGAATGAGGTATTGTGAAGAAACTTTCTATGTAAGTAGCTTACATGGAAAGGAAGGTTGGGATTGCATTTGAGGTCGCTGGGGTCAGGGACACTGTTGCTAGAAATAGAAAAATGGTTTCTGATCATTAACTAGTTAGGAAGGAGATTGAGATGAAACATGCTGTATAGGTAGCTGGAAAGAAAGCTTGGGATTGAATTTGAGGTCACTGGGGTCAGACTCATTAATTTTCATTTAGTTTTGAATTATGATCTACTTGAGCATTAATGCAGAGTCTATTATTCAACGTGACTCCTGAACAGCCAGTCAGTTTGTTGCAGTTTTGATTCTGCCATGGTTAAGCTGATGGAATTGTTGGAGTGCCAATTAATATTCACAAAAAAAAAATTGCAAAAGCCTTTGCTCTTGAAAGTTTGTCACATATTATAGCAGACAGACGATTTTTCTGAAATTGTAAAGGGGAAATTACAAATTGTCTAATCTGTCAAAAGTCACGTAATATAACGTTTGTCTGTATTGTGATATGGTAATGGTTGTATTGCGGTCCATATCAGTACATATTGGAATTTGGTAATCAGCTTTTCAGTCATTAATAATTATTAATAAGTGAGTTTTCTTAATATAGTATGCTGACGTCAAATAGTTCTTGAATTTAATTGATGAACTTCAACAGTGAATTTGCAATAACATTATGGGACAAAATAACATGCGTTGTTAACATACTTGTCCCACTGCTGTTCTTTGACGCTACAACGTTATGTTTAATTTCGTTGCTTTTCTTTGAATCAATAGAAAACGATCCTTTGCCTAAAATCAAATTTTATCGTAAACGTCAGCCATTGTTGTGACTTGTACTATTCTCACAAGTTTTATGCATTTAATCCTTGTCCTCTGAGTGTGACCTTGACCTTCTGGCTTTCAGAACTTCCAAAGTAATGGCCGAGATGGTTTTTATTCATCTGACCTCCACGTGTGACCTTGACCTTTGAGTTATGGAACTGATTTTGTGAAGTTTCATGAAATTCATTCAGTACTTTCGAAGTTAAGGCCAAGACTCGAGACTCGAAAACCAAAAACTACGTTCAAACTACGCACAAAATTGTTACAAGCAGGATCAGAAGATGTGTTGTGCGCATAATTCATTCTGCCTTCCATTTACAATCATGTTTTACCTGCATGCTGGCTGTAATTCTTAAGAGTTTCAACAATGTAGGAATAACAGGGTCATTTGTTGCTTACTGATGACATTTCTTGTTTTTTTCTGGCCTAATTAATACCAAAGATATAATAACATTGTCGTGAAGTTGTTAAACATTCTGCAAATTATTATTATTTTGGTATCACTTCATTGTAGTGAGGAGGTGTTCGACTTCTCTAGCGGCCAGATGACTCAAGCAAAGGCCAAACATCTGAAAGACAGTATGTGTAGCGAGTTTTCACAGATATTTCAGCTGTGTCAGTTTGTGATGGATAACTCCCAGAATGCACCACTGGTCGGGGCGACGCTTGAAACGTTGTTGCGCTTTCTCAACTGGATCCCGCTTGGTTATATCTTTGAGACCAAATTAATTACCACTCTCATATACAAGGTATGTCTTCAACCTGTACTAAATTGAAACTAACAGTGACAAGTATATATCAAGAATGTAACATTGCCATTGTTTGAAATTAGACTAGCATTACAGTGGGTGTTTCCATTTAACAATGGTGTGATTGTGTTGAATCAAACTGTCTTCGGGTTGCTTTTTTACCCTATGTAACAAGACAGGGGCCTGTAAAAGGCCTCTTCCCAGTTGAAAACTTGACTGTTTTTTACCACTGTGGCAGAAATATTTCCCAATCAGAAAGCAAGTCTCTCAGAATTTGAGAAAAATCATTAATGCTGCAATGTGTTATGTCAGTTCTGACTGAGAAGTCAGTAATTATAATAAATAATGAATGAAATGGTTGAATGTATAAATAAAGCATAGTGTGCCATATTTACTTAATTGACGAAATCGTGCATCTTTCCCAAATTCTTTTGAGAAAAAGCCTTGGAAGTTGCTTAAACCTATGAGTTTGTATGATGACCGTCCGATATGAAGTGCTTATTATTGCCGGTGTACTTGCAAGGAGCAGTGCTTTTAACGAATGTGGGCTTAAATCTAATTAACATGTTCTAAATGTTCTTCTTTCTCTTTCCAGTTCCTAAACGTGCCAATGTTCAGAAACGTCACATTAAAGTGTCTCACAGAAATAGGTAAGTTTGGGAGATAAGAAAATCTTACGATTTCGATAGGGGCTTTTTTTTGCGAGTAGGTAACAGTTTATCAATAATTTTTAGCTATACTATTATGGGATGGTGGGTTGCCGTTCCGTTAACTTTTGCCTCAAGACGATACAGCCTTCATTTTCTATCTGAAGCTCTGGTGGGGTGGGAGTGGGTGTGGAATCGTTAAAAAACCTTATGGGCACAGTCACCATACAGCCTTAAATCAGTACAGTAGAGCGATACTGGGCCTCTTGTATTCAACCTTCACCTTGTTTTAAGACAAAAGTGCATGTAAATGTTATGGATAATAAATATTGAATTGCGTAATGTTGTCTCTGAACTGTTAGAAATGCAGTGTATTCTATGATTTATTTCATTACAGCCAGTGTTCAGGTGTCCCAGTATGATGAGCAGTTTGTACAGCTCTTCAGTTTTACAGTCACACAACTAAAACAGGTACGAGGCAGTTCAATCTGATTATGTTGGTCATAACCATTTATAACAGGCATGAAGTGGTTACATCTTGTTAAGTGACACTTGCATATTTGCCCAAGGGGATACTCTTGTTTTTCTGAATTGTTTTATGATATTTAACTGCAACATACCCTGACCTTAGTCATGGTTGCCATGATCTTATATGGACAAAAGTCATTCCTCGCGACAACTCTTAGAAGTTTTAAGTCCCACACTCATGAAACTTCATAGGTGTCCTTGGTTAGAGGAGTATGACAGTAAAATGATTAATTGTATTACAGATGTTACCTGCAACAACCAACATTCGGGAGGCCTACCAGCGAGGTACGGACGATGAACAAGTGTTCATACAGAACCTCAGTCTGTTCCTGTGCACATTCATGAAGGAGCATGGCCCTCTGGTGGAGAAAAAATCCGACCTCAGTGAGAATCTTATGACGGTGAGATGCAGTTTGTAACATTGGGGATGAAATGGTGTACCATTGTGTAGGATGAAGTGGTGTCCAGTTTGATGGCACGCCATTGTATGTAATGCAATGGTTTATCGTTTGATGGCACGCCATTGTGTGTAATGAAATGGTGTACCGTTTGATGGCACGCCATTGTGTGTGATGAGATGGTGTACCATTTGATGGCAAGGCATTGTGTGATAAAAATGGTGTCCAGTTTGATGGCACACCATTGTGTGGGATGAAATGGTGTACCATTTGATGCCATTATGTGGGATAAAATGGTGTACCGTTTGATGGCACTCCATTGTGTAATGAAAATGGTGTACACCATTGTGTTTAATGAAAATGGCGAGGATAAATTGATGTCTAGTAGTCGGACAAGAGTTTTAAGAAATCATAGGCCAATACTTTCCCTTTATTTTTGAGTATGGTTCTACCCAGGTGCCCGCCCGTGCACGAAAATTGACCGGAGGGGCACCTGGGGTCTTCCTCCACCAGTGGAAGCTGGAAAGTCGCCATATGACCTTAGCTGTTGGTGCGACTATAAAATTCAATTCAATTCAATTATTTTTGAGTAACCGTGAATGTTTTAAAAGTATTTGGAATGTGTAAAAAATGCTTTTGTTTATTCTCTTTGGAGTGCACAGATCTCTCGTCAGTTTTTTTGGTGGAAATAATACGTAGTCGGGGAATTTATCCGTTTTTATTTCGTTCAAAGGAGTTCCTTAAAATAACTGTGTTGGATGTTTCTCTGAATGGCGTAAACATTCCTGTGTTAATGCTTTTTTTCTTGAACTTAACACTTGACCAGTTCATCTTGATAAATTGATTAAAATTACATGAAATCACACAAACCTTCATTTGATATTTCAGGCGCTAAGCTACCTAATCTTGATCTCGGAAGTGGAGGAGGTAGAAATCTTCAAGATCTGCCTGGAGTACTGGAACTCGCTGGCAGCCGATCTGTATCGTGAAAGTCCATTCTCTGGGAGTTCCTCGCCATTGTTGTTGGGCAAGGTACACAATGAAATGCCCATCAGACGACAGCTTTATAATCCAGTATTATCTAGGGTATGTACCAAATTTCCTAATATCATTCCCTGAAAGTAAAACAATAGATGTCTCTATTGTTTTGTGGTGAAAATAAGACCTGTGATAGAAATTGCATTAAACAATAGGCAGATGTCAAGCATCTGAAGTACAGTGTGTTTTCACATATACCTGCTGTTTGTCATGTAGTAAGGAGCAATCTGTTAAAATTTACGATCATTTGGAAGTAAATGATCAATCATCAGTTATAATCGGTTAATCAATATGGAGTATAACGTGCATGTTACGATTTTAACTCGTGTCTAAGGCATTGAACATTATAATAATATTATTTCTGTTTTAGTATGTATTCTTTCCTGCCTTGTTTATTATGACATTATTATTTAAATCAGCAAAATAGTTTTGATATAGGTATGTTCATTAGTATATTTTCTCAGTGTCAAAGGTAACTTAAAAAGCATCACATGTCGGTAATATTTAAAAAAATCAAAAGTTGTTTTGATTGTTGCAGGTACGTCGAGTGATGATCTCGCGTATGGCCAAGCCAGAAGAAGTGTTGGTGGTAGAGAATGACCAGGGCGAGGTGGTACGAGAATTTATGAAGGATACAGACTCCATCAACCTGTACAAGAACATGAGAGAAACATTGGGTAAGTCACTGAATATGTCACTGTAGTAAGCTTATGAGTGAAGAAATATTTGAATTTGATCTGTTCAATTAGATAACTGTACCGTGTGACAATTAAATTTTTCCTTTTAAATTTAAAAAAAAAAGTATTTCTCAAAGCTATTCTATAATTTTTGAAATAACTTGGTCACAAATGTTTACCCTATCGAGACGCCATGCGGAGCGCAACTTCCAGCCACGTCCTTTCAAGGTCATGGTCACACTTAAGAGATCGAAGGTCATTTGCACTAGTCTGTCTGTCCGCCACAAGTCGTGTCCGCTCCATATCTCTTGAACCGCTTGAGGGATTTTGAAATAACTTGGCACACATGTTCACCATATCAAGACAATATGCAGAGTGCAACTTATAGCCACGTCCATTTAAGGTCAAGGTCACACTTAGAGGTCGAAGGTCATATGCACTATAGTTTGTGTCTGCCCCTAACCCTATTAAACCCTGAAGGATTTTGAAATAACTTGGCACAAATGTTCACCATATCCAGACGACGTGCATATTGCAACTTTCTGCCAGGTTGGTTCATATGCATTACACAGAGTGGGGAGACATATGCTTTGTGTTACAAAAACAATCCCGTCTAGTATAATTTGGGAGGAATACAAAATTGAAAGGTCCAGAATAATGTATATGATGTTACATCTTGTATGACACTCTTTTCAGTTTATTTGACGCATTTGGATTATGCAGACACAGAAGCTATCATGACAGAAAAACTACACAACCAGGTCAATGGCACAGAGTGGTCCTGGAAAAATCTTAATACAGTAAGTGTTCAATTCTTGTGTCCAACAGGGCCAGTGTACTTTAGGAGGAGAATTGGGGAGATTCTCGCATCGTTTTCTCAAATATATCATCCGAAAATGTTTATTGAGTGAACAAATCGCATTACATTTAATACCAATTTGCAGTATAATTAGTTGTGAAAATCCGATTAGCAAATATAAAAAATCTCGTAAAATTTTGCAAAGAAACATTTTTCTCTCCAGACGGTTTTGGGCCAAAGCGATCCCTAGTGTACTCCAGAATTTCTGTCCCTAAGTCATGTTGTAGGGGAGTGAAAATGAATCGCACTGCAGTATAAATATCGTTATCGATAAATGAAGGGGTCCAACTGGAAATATTGTCAACAGCAAAGATCTGGGAAACAGAGGGAGCAATTTTCAAACTTGCGGACCTGTTCACAGGAGGAATGTGATATGCTTCATTCTTGAGGGGTCAGAAAACCTTGGAAAAGGGTGAAAGACTTATCGGATGATAAACAAAGAAGGTAGTTATTTTTAAGCAGATATGAAATCTACCATTTTGACAAGTATGACATCATTGTCTAAATTTCCATGAAAATGTTGCCAACATTTCCTCTTTTAATGACTTGTTCATGTTGTTATTTTCTCCAGTTATGTTGGGCTATTGGCTCCATCAGTGGTGCTATGCATGAAGATGACGAGAAACGGTTCCTGGTCACGGTCATCAAAGATCTGCTGGGTCTGTGTGAACAGAAGCGAGGCAAGGATAACAAAGCCATAGTGGCCTCCAACATCATGTACGTCGTGGGCCAGTATCCACGGTTCCTGAGAGCACATTGGAGATTCCTGAAAACAGTTGTTAACAAGCTCTTCGAGTTCATGCATGGTATGTGCTAAAAGAATATCAAATAATTTGATGAGGTCAAATAAAATGTATGTGGTTCCGATTACTCGACCAATCCCAGATTGTTGGGCCATTTTCAAAGCATTTTGACGACATTGATCTCAATCGGACATGATGGCTTCCTCGGATTTATTATGATATTAGGTTCATTTATGAATACTAGCACAATTGAGGAAGTAACAAGGTAACGAGGAAGACCTCAGTAGTCTAGTCTGTCTTGTTTTACTGGTTCAAAAATCGGTCTCCATAATAAAAAAAAAGGATTCTGTCAATTTACCTGGAACACAACATTTTATCTGGCATTAAGTTAACAATTTCAGTATATTATTCTCTTTATCATACACAATGTACAGTAGATGGTAGTAAAAGAAACATATGCCAATGTACAATTTGTTTTCTGTTACACAGTTCAAGACTTTACATCTTAGTCATATATCTATACATGTATATGCCAGAGACCCATGACGGCGTGCAGGATATGGCTTGTGATACATTCATCAAGATAGCCCAGAAGTGTCGACGCCATTTTGTACAGGTCCAGGTTGGGGAGGTGATGCCTTTCATAGAAGAGATACTGAATGGCATCAACACAATCATATGTGATTTACAGCCACAACAGGTAAACATTGGAGGTGCTTTGTCGTCACACTTTAGTTTTCAAAAGCGTTCAAGGTATTCTCATGATAATTATCTATAAGTACAAAGTTCATACAGCCTTAAAAAGTCCTTAAATTTCAGAAGTAGCCTTTAAAAGTCCTTAAATCCACTCCAGCCTTAAAAACTCCTTATATTCTGACAAAATATCATTAAAGGTCCTTGAATTTCATAATCAGTCAATTAATTATACAAGAGGAATAATATCTGACATACTCTGAATATTTACAAGTATAATCAATACAAAGCAAGCCTTGAACAGATACAGTAGAACATAAAAATTGATAAAAGTAAGATTAATGTTATGAGTTAAAACGGGCCTTAAAAATGGGTTATAAGTCCTCAAAAAGTCCTTAAATTTCATAATAATAATTCTGTATGAACCATGAAGTATCAAGCTGGTGGTGTATTTAGGGCTATTCCATTAAAACATACATGGGACGCTTGGTCAAAGTCTGATAGCAATTTCATATGAGCAGTAGTTTTGTCTGCAGCTGGTCATTTTGACTGATACTAAATTTAAAAGAATTGCCGGGCCAATATGTTTGTTATAATGGTTCTTCCTAGGATTGGTGGTGGGAAGCATGGTAAACTCTGAATTGGGATATCACGGAGTTCATCATCCTTGGCACCACTGGGGTACTTGAGTGTGTGTTTAGGCAAGATGCTTCCCTTAGTGTCCGGTGGTGGGGATGTAAACAGGCAGTTTCGTGAATTGGTATATCTTTGTAGTCTTCAAGTGAGTTGAAAAAACATGGGTATCTTATTTAATAGTAAGAGAAGGACAGTTTCCGGTACATATCCATCCCCTCTGGGGGCGGTTCAAAATATCGTTGTGTTGATGAGCTGTTAAACAACAATTTAGTGAGCATTGTATATTGTTCTGTATGTTCGTGCGGCACCAAAAAGGACAACAGTCGCATAAAGTACCAAAATGTTCTACAGATCTTTCCACAAGCAAGAATGTCCTATACATAAAAAATTCAGCAGAATCATTCTGCATGTTTAATCCTATTGTACATCTGACATTGCCTTCACACAGGTACACACTTTCTACGAGGCAGTGGGAATGATGATCAGTGCACAGACCGATCAAGTGGCCCAGGAGCACCTGATAGAGCGCTACATGTTGTTGCCTAACCAGGTTTGGGACGGAATCATCAACCAGGCGACACAAAACGTCGAGGTGTTGAAGGATTCCGACGCAGTCAAACAGCTTGGAAATATTCTTAAAACTAATGTCAGAGCCTGTAAGGCACTTGGTCATCCTTATGTTGTTCAGGTTGGTATAGATTTAATTATTTTAAACCTGCAGTGGTTTTCAACATTTTGTTTAAATTATTATGATTAAGTAGCCATGGATGTTAAATTACTAAAATGAATTTGAGTATAAAATCAACATTTCTTCATATGCAATGTTATGACGAGATGTGTCTATGGACGCAAGTTTTATTTTACTGGAGGAAACTTGCGTTCATAGACAGTATCAAAAGACCATTGTATTGTATTATGCAACTAATTATTCAGATCAGGCAGAATCGATTGCAAACAATAACGATACATCCAAAATAATATATAGCAAAACAAATGCAGTTTATCAATTTTCATGCTAAAATAGTAACACAAGTATATATCGTTTTCCAATTGCAGGTCTGAATATTGTTCCATCTGTGGTCATGTGACTGCAATTGAACCAATCAGAGAAGAGGATTTGCTCAAATTTAATATTGCACTGTATTATCTTGTTTTCCCGCAGCTTGGTCGTATTTACCTGGACATGCTGAATGTGTACAAAGTGATGAGTGAGAACATTAGTAGTGCCATTGCCACTAACGGTGAAAGTGTCACAAAACAGCCCTTAATCCGTAGTATGAGAACTGTTAAAAAGGAGACCTTGAAACTGATCTCGGGCTGGGTCAGTCGGTCTAGCGACCCGGCAATGGTCGCGGAGAACTTTGTGCCTCCGTTGTTAGACGCTGTTCTGTTGGACTATCAGAGGAATGTTCCTGCAGCCAGAGAGCCGGAAGTCCTGAGTACAATGGCAACTATTGTTAATAGATTAGAGGTAAAGGATTGTTTTGGAATATTTGTTGAGATTCAGTTGTGAAACTCATATTTGTAAGTATCGAAAGCTTAAAGGCTATTTATATACAAAACTTGTCTGATTGTTCACATCCCTTGTTAACATTGCACTGCAAAGAAATCCAGATGACCAAATCACCTTTTATATTTTTAGCACTCCACTTAGCATTTTATTAGTATGATATACATCAAGGCATAGGCAGACAAGAACCACACAAATAGTTAACATAAACTTGACCTTCACCCTGATGTAGTGCATTATAACATCTGTGCATAGATGTATACAAACGATGGGCTAATGAAGGCAGTAGCATTAGGAAAGTAAACATATCAAATAAAATGTGTTCGTTGCACTGCTGCTTCTGCCTTGAAGAAAACAATGTGATGGATGGGAATCCATGTTTATTTGTTGCTCTGATGAGATACTTTGAGTATATGACCATTTAAAAATACATGCTCATTAAAGGGTACATCAGGCTTTTTCTAGATGAATCTTGTATTTTAAAAATGTTCTAATTCGTGATAAAAACTGTCCTATAGATCAACATATGTGGGTACTACATTGTTCAGGTCTACAATTTTAAATCGGCATATATTTTGAATGGATTCAGGATTTGTGTAAATTAACCCTGGTGCATAACCTAGGATAGCATTTATAACTGCAGAATAAATTAGTTTGTTAATAAGGGGTCATTTTAGGCTCATTCATTATGTTTAGGACAGAAATTTTGATTATTTGTCAATTTTAAGTCTGACCCCACCAAAAAGCCTGATGTACCCCCCTTTAAAAAATGGGGTGTGCATATGATTATGATTGACATTTTATTCACAAGGAACGACACTGGTTTTGCTTACAGAACAATATAACAAAAGACATTCCCCAGATATTTGACGCAGTATTTGAGTGTACACTGGAAATGATAAACAAAGACTTCGAAGAGTTCCCGGAGCACAGAACAAACTTCTTCCTGCTTTTGCAAGCTGTCAATACACACTGCTTCCAAGGTAAGTCTCTCTTCCTGCTTCTACAAGCTGTCAATACACACTGCTTCCTTGGTAGGTCTCTCTTCCTGCTTCTACAAGCTGTCAATACACACTGCTTCCAAGGTAAGTCTCATTTCCTGCTTCTACAAGTTATCAATACACACCGCTTCCTGGGTAGTTATACATACTGCTTCCAAGGTAAATCTCACTTCCTGCTTCTACAAGCTGCAAACTGCTTCCAAGGTAGTTCTCTCTTCTTCCTGCTACTAACACTGTACACACTGTCGATTCTCACTGCTTCCAAGGTAGGTCTCTTTTTCCTGCATCTAACACTGTAAAAGCTGTTGATACAAGCTGCTTTCTAGGTAGGCACTTCCTGCTTCTTCACGCCCCCGATACACACTGCTTCCAAGGTAGGTCTTTTCCTGCTTTTACAATCTGTCTACTTAGGTCTCTCTGCCTGCTTCTACACGCTATAGATACAAACTGCTTATAAGGTAGGTCTCTCTTCTTCCTGCATCTAACACTGTACAAGCTGTCGATTCACACTGCTTCCAAGGTAGGTCTCTTAGGTCTCTTCTTCCTGCATCTAACACTGTACAAGCTGTTGATACAAGCTGTTTTCTAGGTAGGCACATCCTGCTTCTTCACGCCCCCATTACACACTGCTTCCAAGGTATGTCTATTCCTGCTTTTACAAGCTGTCTACTTAGGTCTCTCTGCTTGCTTCTACATGCTATAGATACAAACTGCTTCCACGGTAGGTCTATCTTTTTGCTTCTACAAGCTATCTGTACAAACTGCTTCCTGAGTAGGTCTCTCTTCCTGCTTCTACAAGCTGTCAATACACACTGCTTCCAAGGTAGGTCTCTTCCTGCTTCTACAAGCTGTCGATACAAACTGCTTCCAAGGTAGGTCTCTCTTTCTGCTTCTACATGCTGTAAATACACACTGCTTCCAAGGTATTTCTCTCTTTCCTTCTACAACTGTACAAGCTGTCAATACAAACCGCTTCCAATGTAAGTCTCTTTTGCCTTTTATCTACAAGCCGTCGATTCATGCTCTGCCTACATATACTGCCTGCATTTCAGATAAGTTTAACACCGCTTTCTCTCTGAAAATCTCCATAGTTTGCAATAAACGTTCATCTACTTTCAATTTGACTTAACTAATCACATGCGATCGCCGGTGTCTCAGTTTGTATCAAAGCACTCCATTGTATATTTATTGATGTATTACATAGAATTTGTTCATTTGTCCGGACATGTCACATGCATAAATTGTGTCTTCATAGCCCTTCTGAAGAGGGTTTATAAATTGATAAGGACTCCAGTTGGGGGTTATTTCATCATGGGGCCAAACAGTATGGCACATGACAGTACGGCACATGACAGTATGGCCCACTTTAGAATAATTGCAATTGTTGGTGACTAATTTGTTTAAAAAAGGCACTAGCCAGCAGACCAATGGCAACTGACGAGTTAATGTAATTTGTATAAACCTGAAAAGTGAAGCTGAACAAATACATATAAATGTATTTTCAATGTTACAGGCCCTGTCTTTAGTGCCTTTAAGGTTAATTGGACGACTATTTAACAGATGTGTCTTCTTCTAGAACTGAAACAGTCTACTCTTTGAATGTGTTGCAATGCAAGGTTTCTGTACCCAAAAGAGGTTAATTGGACGACTATTTAACAGATGTGTCTTCTAGAACTAAAACAGTCTCCTCTTTGAATGTGTTACAAGGTTTTTGTACCCAAAAGAGGTTAATTGGACGACTATTTAACAGATGTGTCTTCTAGTACTGAAACAGTCTCCTCTTTGAATGTGTTACACGGTTTCTGTACCAAAAAGAGGTTAATTGGACGACTATTTAACAGATGTGTCTTCTAGCACTGAAACAGTCTCCTCTTTGAATGTGTTACACGGTTTCTGCACCCAAAAGAGGTTAATTGGACGACTATTTAACAGATGTGTCTTCTAGTACTGAAACAGTCTCCTCTTTGAATGTGTTACACGGTTTCTGTACCCAAAAGAGGTTAGTTGGACGACTATTTAACAGATGTGTCTTCTAGAACTAAAACAGTCTCCTCTTTGAATGTGTTACAAGGCTTTTGTACCCCACAAAAAAGAAAATATCTATTCTTGTGAAGTACTTTGTTATAAAGTTAAGCCATCGCAACATTTGTATACAGTGACTAGATTGTATGATTATGTAAAGTGTACCTATTGATGTATTATTAACTAACACAAACATTATTTTTCAGCATTCTTGAATATCCCAGCAGCACAGTTCAAGTTGGTGTTAGATTCTATTATCTGGGCATTCAAGCACACAATGCGAAATGTGGCCGACACTGGACTAGACATTCTCTATGTGCTCCTGCAAAATGTGGCGTCCGAGGAGAACGCGGCTCAGAGTTTCTACCAGACGTTCTTCACGGATATTCTTCAGCACATCTTCTCAGTTGTCACTGACAGTTCACACACAGCAGGTTGGTACAAAGGCTTTTATGCATGTCTGAATTTTACTCTGTGAGAGTTGAGGAGGAGCAGTCGATCAAGTCATTGTCTAAATGTTAAATGGGCGAGTAAATGTTACATGGGAGAGAAAGAAGAGTATGCTATCCGTCTAAATTATACACATGCACCTTATCAAGTCGTTGTCTAAATTTTTCTTGGAAGAGTAGGAAGAAGCCTACTAACGTGTTGGTCTAAATTTTACTGGGATTTTAAGGTTTATTAGCTTGTTTCAAATCAAAATCAACAAAACGGGTTAAACAGTTTTCAAAATACATATTTATCATAGTTCCAAATATGTTCGATAATTGGTCGGTTGCATCCAGCCGATTGTAACCGATAATCAATTGTATGTAACCGATAATCAGTTGTAATTTTCAACCGATTGCCACTATGTGTAATTTAGTTCTATGCATCATTTGGTCATTGTTATACGTTACATGTATATTGTGAAACTTTTCATATTAAATCAGTAAATCTTTAACTTTCCCGTTCTTCGCCATTGTAACAGGTTTTTAACGAATACAAGTATTCGAGTGATTCAGTCAGTTTTAATAAACTTGTTCAAAAAAATGTGTGTTACTTTTTTTTACCGATTTGTTCTGTGTTTTCAAGAAGAAAAAAAACTGTATGTATTTTTCTTTTTCATCTTTACAAAAATAAAGATGGGAGGATCTGAGAACAGATAAAAAATAAAATACTTTTGTCTAATTAAATCCTATAATAAATTGATGATTTAACAATTGTGTGTATTTTAAATTGTGTGTATTTTAGGATTGACAATGCAGGCGACCATCCTGGCCTACATGTTCAGTTTAGTGGAAAGAAACAAGATCACCATCGTCCTGGGGGGCACCACGTCCAGCGTGGCTGACAACATCACTTACATCCAAACATTCTTGTTGAACTTACTCAAAGCAGCTTTCCCACATCTTAATGAGTAAGTGTTTTGTGAGAAGAGATTGAACTATATTGACCGATGTTTATCTCGAGACAGCCTCTTGGACAGTTTTAAAAAAATCATATTAAAAATGTCGTTGAGAATTTAAATGTGCTCATATAAAATTCTGTAAATGAAATCTGCAAATAATAAAAGAAGAACTAGTAAATTTGACTTAATACAACAAAAGAATATTTGACCAAAGAACTGTTTATTAAACAATTTAGTTAAGGTTTATTCTATACTATAATGTATATGTACTGTATAATCACTTTTCACCATGTTGTTAAGCATGCTTTTTTTAGCTCTACTGATCAGAGATCAGCAGAGCTTATGCCGTGGTGCGGTGTCCGTCGTCCGTCCGTCCGTCTGTCCGTCAATTAACTTTTTTTTTGTAGCGACTACTCCTCTGAAACTACTGAATGGATTTTCATGAAACTTTACAGAAATGTTGCCCATGAAGTCTAGTTGATCCTAGCAAAAATTCATGTAGATGTGAAATACAAGATGGCCACCAAATCTAAAAATAGGTTTTTAAAAAACAAGTTTGTAGCGACTACTTCTTGAAAACTCTAAGGGATATTGATATGGGACTTTTTCTAAAATGATCAGCATGACATGATGTTGGTCCTTGTCGAAAATCGTTTTGATTCGACGTTAAACATGGCTGCCAGCGGCCATCTTTGTTTACATAGAGTTATATAATGAAAACTTGTAGCGACTACTCCTCTGAAACTACTTGACGGATTTTCATGAAACTTCACAGGAATGTTGCTCTTGATGTCTAATTGATCCTAGCAAAATTTCAGGTCGGCCGGAAATTCAAGATGGCCGCCACGGCTAAAAATAGATTTTTAAAGTTTGTACCGACTACTTCTTGAAAACTATAAGTGATATTGATATGGGACTTTTTCTAAAATGATCAGGATGACATGATGTTGGTCCTTGTCGAAAATCGTTTTGATTCGACGTTAAACATGGCTGCCAGCGGCCATCTTTGTTTACATAGAGTTATATAATGAAAACTTGTAGCGACTACTCCTCTGAAACTACTTGACGGATTTTCATGAAACTTCACAGGAATGTTGCTCTTGATGTCCAATTGATCCTAGCAAAATTTCAGGTCGGCCGGAAATTCAAGATGGCCGCCACGGCTAAAAATAGATTTTTAAAAAATAAGTTTGTAGCGACTACTTCTTGAAAACTATAAGAGATATTGATATGGGACTTTTTTTAAAATGATCAGCATGACATGATGGTTATCCGAGTCGAACATTATTTTGATTCGACGTTAAACATGGCTGCCAGCGGCCATCTTTGTTTACATAGAGTTATATATTGAAAACTTGTAGCGACTACTCGTCTGAAACTACTTGACGGATGTTCATGAAACTTCACAGGAATGTTGCTCTTGATGTCTTATTGATCCTAGCAAAATTTCAGATCTGCCAGAAATTCAAGATGGCCGCCACAGCTAAAAATAGATTTAAAAAAAAAAAGTTTGTAGCGACTACTTCTTGAAAACTATAAGTGATATTGATATGGGACTTTTTCTAAAATTATCAGCATGACATGATGGTTATCCGAGTCGAACATTATTTTGATTCAATGTTAAACATGGCTGTCAGCGGCCATCTTTGTTTACATAGAGTTATATAATGAAAACTTGTAGCGACTACTCCTCTGAAACTACTTGATGGATTTTCATGAAACTTCACAGGAATGTTGCTCTTGGTGTCTAATTGATCCTAGCAAAATTTCAGGTCGGCCGGAAATTCAAGATGGCCGCCACTGCTAAAAATAGATTTTCAAAAAACAAGTTTGTATCGACTTCTTCCTGAAAACAAAATCAATCAGTAGAGCTTCAAGGTCATTGACCTCTTGTTGGTATTTGTGTTTCGGTATTGTTCATTTCTATCCATGAATTGTCTGTTCTGCAGACCATGTACCACAGTTGTTGGGTTTGAGTCTGGTATACCTGGACAATGTCGACACCCAGTAATAACAACTTGTGACCAGATGGTCCCATGTACTGAATACGATTCTCCGGACATGCAAAAGAACAATAGATAGTAGGGTGATCTTGCTGTCCATGTCTTTGGACTCGTAATATGTTGATGATGTTGAGCAACACTGTTATTCATTTGTGTTTGTTATTGCAGGCCACAAATCAAGATCTTTATTGAAGGACTTCTCAGTTTTAACCAGGATATATCCGCATTCAAAGAACATCTTCGAGACTTCTTGGTCCAAATTAGGGTGAGTACTTGCAAGTATTGTCAAATGCCTTCGGTTTTAAGACCAGTTGAAAGCAGCAAACTTGGGCATATAAAAACACGTAGATTTCTTTTTAACATTTTAAAAAATTGCGCAGGTCTAAAAGCTATGTTAAGAGCACTCTTACATTGTGGTTAGTGCTTGTGGACTTGTTTGGTACAACACAAACCCTGTATAGACCTGTCAGGTTGAAATATAATTGTTTCAAGAATTGTCATGCCTTTAATGAAACTAAAAAACGGCTGAATTTTTGATGTATTTTAATTGATAATTATCTATAACTCTTGGGGCTGGCATGGTCCACTATTTGAAATCCGGAGAACACAAGATTCAAGCTTACCAACTCAACTGAGTTGAGTCGGGTGTGTTCCTGGGCGAGACAATTTCCCTGAGCCTCTTCAGTCAGATGGGGCTTTCCCTTAGCCTCGTCCGCCAGATGGGGATATAAACCAGACGGTGCAGAGATGTAGATAATTTTTGCTGCATCAGATCTAAAATGAATGAGTTACAAGGACTCGTTCAGAGAAACAATTTCTTTAAATGATCATGCTTTCAAAATGAATGTGAATTAATACATTTTAAAAGAAACAACTATTCTGATTTAATGGAAGTTCTTGAGTTCTTGATTTTATCCAACAAGAATGTTAAAGGACCATATTAATCTGTTCTTAAGTAAGAGTAGGGCTGGTTCCCAGATTCCTATGTGTCATTCCCTGCACAAGAAAAATACCTAGGCATGGAATTCTTATGTTTTACATATGTGATACATATGCCCACATATGTATTTCATATGAAAGTAACACATATGTAATACATATGAAAATATATTTTGCTAAAAAATATAAAAAATAAAAAAGGATGTTAAACCATTTTCTACAATATTCTATCATTTTAAAAATAAAATACATATGTATACATTTCATATGTGGAACAGGTGTATTATTTTAACATGAAACATATGAGATAAATATGTAACACATGTTTATCATTTACATATGTGGCACATATGTAAATGATATATTTGAAACCTGCAAATAATAAGAAATTAATACATATGTGGCACATGTCACAACATTTTTCCTGTGTACTCTGTGAGGCAGCTCTAAATAGCCTATAATGTGCTGTTGAGCAATTTTTATCAACAGTCACATCAAAACATAATCCATCCTATCCTTCAGGAGTTTGCTGGTGAGGACAACAGTGACTTATTCCTCGAGGAGAGAGAAACCACCATCAAACAAGCGCAGGAGGAGAAGAAGAAAGTCCAGTTATCTGTTCCCGGTATTATTGGTCCTCATGAAATACAGGAGGATATGCAAGACTAGACATGTTGACGTTGTATATTCAGCTATCACAAAGCATATAATGTACTGAAACTGATACGCAGGCTCGTCCCTGTTAAAACTGCATGGTCCAAGGCCATGGTAGGTCGCATGTACAGACTGCCAGATTCGGATGGGGTGTGTTTAAAAGCAGTACAGCAAGGAGCCAAGGGTGCTGTGAAGAAGCAACCATAAACTGGAAAGAACAACTTGGTGAATGTACATGTACCTACAAACATGATGTGGGATCATGATGTGTAAAAAATGGACGATTTGGTCACTAGTTCATTAGCTGAATAAACGATGACGACACAAAAGAATGTATAAATAATGAACGTCATATTGCCTTTGAAAGAACTGGAAAAAACAGTGTTGTGATGAACAGTAGTTGCAATATAAACGCGTGGCTTATATAGACTGACGAGGCAAATCAGGTTGAACGCTAGATGTACGCAATCATGTTCCTACTTCCCTAATTTTTCATCTCGTACACAGAACTACTTATTCGATTATTAATCTGACAATTAATTTTGTAATATTAAGAGAGTTTTGTTAAATTGAAGGGTTAGGTTAGCTAAACCCTGAATTGATCAATGCCTTGCCATCATTTACAGTTTATGGCGGCAAAGATTTACATAAAACGATGTATAGAAGGGAAGGGAGAAAATGTAAAATAATTGATTTTTCAAAAAACTATTTTCCTTTCTCTTGACAGTTCATTTATTAATGGTTGTATTTGATAAGTAAAGAAGCATTATCAGAAGAGGCTGCGAGAATAGAGTGCGCATATATATGTAGCGTAGAACGTGTTTGGTGCTTTCGTTTGTTGTACACTTATATGTCTACAGGTAGTTTGGTGTACATTTATTTATTTCTATGCCCCACCACGAAAGTGGAATTGGTAGAGTGTTACACTTGTATGTACAAAAAAAAAGAAGTTTTATGTGACTTACAGTGCCATACCAGCAGGACATCCATGTCATGACACATTTTCTAGTTCATGTACGGTTCATTTCATATTCATTGTAGCGAAGATAATGCATGGTTTCGCGATGGTGTATATTTTAGATTATTATGTTTAAATATGATAAAGATCATCTTGATTGGAAATTCGTTAAAAAAACCCAACAGATTACATTCATACGTGACTGATGGATAGTATTTTTATCAGTTCAGGGTGAAAAGGTTCTAGGCCCATTTTCCATATTTTATCTCGATGTACATGGAAGTTGAGCCTGGCATGTTCATGCCTGTTAGGCGCCATATAACCTTTTCATGTGTTGGTGTGCCTTAAAACCCCAATTCAATTTTATCAGTTTTAAATTACAAACCTTAATATTAAGCACGTGGCTGGGGTAGTAAAGATGCTGTGTCTAACATGTTCTCGCCTCTCACCAATGCGGGTTCAAACCCCACTAAAAGCTTGATTTGTCAAATGAGAAAGTGTCTATTCTTACGGATGGCGGGAGGTATACAGTACTGGTTCTACCCAGGAAAACTGGGGGGGGTCTTCCTCTACCACAAAAAAGAAATCGACCATTGTATATAGCCTAACATGTGCTAAAAATAACGTAAATCACCATTCAAACAAACAAAAAACTGTGAACCATGTTCAGCAGTCTTTATTTAAAGAAATCTACCTTTATATTTGCAACTATTTTATACCCCTTTCATTTCTTACAAGCCTTTATTATTTGGTTATTCGTTTTACAAACTCTCCTGTATGGAATGCGGGTTGGGACATGCTATTTGCCACTTGCTGATTGCCAAAGCGACATGAAAAGCCAATTTCACAAATAGAATTTAATTGTAAATCAAAAGTCACAATTTTACATCAACAAATGAAATCGCCAATATAATATAATTTAGGTCCCAGATGATCCTGGATCCCTGGGTTTATCACAGGCAAAATATGGCAAATAGCAAATGGCATTTAACATGTTCTTACCCGCATTACATACTACGAATGGCAATTGGCAATTGGCATGTTCCAACCCACATTCCATACTCCTGCGATAAAAAATGTGAGTTATTTTTCCAGAAATGTTACTGCTTTTGTTTTTTCAGAAGTCACAATTTGCAAATAGCAATTAGCAATTGGCAAATGGCAAATAGCAAATGGCAATTAACATGTCCTAACCCGCTTTACATACTACAAGGGCAATTGGCAAATGGCAATTAGCATGTCCCAACCCACATTCCATACTCCTGCAATAAAAAATGTGAGTTTTATTTTTCCAGGAATGTTCCTGGTTTTGTTTTACCTCCAACAGATCTTTTTTTGTTTCCGACAAAAAAAATAATTGCATAACCAAATTTTGCTTATGTTCATTTTTCCTCGGCACCTTGATAGTTTGTAAAACGAATAATAATAAAAATAAAGGCCTTTTCAAAAAATAATTGTTTATAAAACCTTGTCCCAAACAAATATAAAAAGGTATGAAATTGGAAGACCTAGTAGTAGTTGTCTATGTACATAAAGGCTTGTCTTGCTATATCAAACAAACTGTTGATCGTTTTATTTGTGGTTTTTGTGGCTAAAACCCATCAAGCCTCTCTCTCTTTTTTATTTCAGAAAATCAGATTTTTGTTATAATATCGGTCGTTTTAAAAAAAAAAGGTAATTTTCTACTGCATACAAAATTAACATATTTGTATTTGTCACCAACAAGGTTTCACTTGATTATACCCCGACTTTCACAAAGTGGAGTAAGGGCGATATAGGAATCCCGTTGTCTCTAACGTCGTCTCCTGTCGGGCAACACATTTTTGTCCCGTCATGTCTCATTTTCAGTACTTGCATTCCTCAAACAGTTTTGAATGGGTTGTTCTCAAACTTCATCTACTCATGTCCCTCTACATCACCCATTGTTGATCACCTAATTTATTACAGAATTATGGCCCTTTGTTTGACTTAAATTAAGCGGGGGTATTCACGACCTTCAGTGATAGTTCTAGTTTAAAATTGCATGTTATTACGAAAATTAACCAAATGCTGCAGTTTGATGGCAAATATAATTTTGGAACATATAACAAAATGTTTTATTCCAAGTAAGTTTTTTGGTCCAATATACATAATGTCAGATTTATTGGCCTGATCTTGTTCATAAAACAAACATCATCAATGGTGAAACCAGAATATTATTCAAATCAGTCGGCTGGTTTTATTGTGAAGTATGAAACCTTGAGTACCATTAATATCGTAAAGCTTTGCATAATATTTGTCCTGTTTATATTCCGGTGAATAGGGATTTATATATGCGAAATTTCATTGATTTACCCGTTTTAGGGTAGTTAATTTATTTTCCTCGGACAACCATTTATATTAATAAGTTTGACCATTTTATTATATTTCGTACCTCATAAATCACAGTATTTATCACGGCGCGATATTCAACAGAGGTTTTGGAGTTGCAAATAAATATGGAGACGATATGTGATGGAACAATAACTAGGTCAAGTATGACATCTATGACAGTTACACTGTTGGGGTAATCGCCCAGTGTACTGCCATCAATGTAAAAAAACAAACTTGCGCCAATATTTCTATTCAGTTTAATATTGCAGAGTCATATTATTTAAAGAGACACACGGCAATTTTAATTTTTACAAAACCCATGACGGTGCTCGAGTTTTTCTAAACTATATCACATTATACTGTAAAAGTTCAAATAACAAAAAAAACGTGTAATTATTTAAATATTTTTTCTGCAAATTTAAATAAAGCAACTTTTTATAAATAAATAGTTAGAAATTGACTTGTGAAACAATGTATAAAAAAATGTGTTTATGTTTAGAATAGGCACCTTCCGTACTTTTTTGTATTCATTCATGCAGCTAAATGTGTTAATGCTATCTCTGATATTCAGTGTAAAGTGTAAGCATTTTATTGTTGATCTAGTCGTATCCAACGTAAAATGTCCACACAAAGCAGTGATTTACCCGAGTTTGCTATTCTATTTAATCTGTTTTGAGCATTACTAAATGTTTATATTGTACTGTTATGTGGTATGTACTGTTCATTGCCCGAAGGGGTTTTGTCATTGAAGCTGAATAGTATCCACAAATAAAATACTAAACTATTAGACCACAGTGTTTTCCATATATTTGTTTGTGTTGAATTTCAAACCTGTTCTGTAGTAGGTGTGGGACTTTGAGAAAAGGGGTCTTGGCCCCCGACTAATTTGGTTATAATTGTGTACCGGCAGTTCGGGTGAGCATCCATTGGTTTCACCAATTTCCTGTTTGGCTCTACTTGACCAGGCAAGCTATTGGGATGATGTCCGTCGTCTTTCGTTGGTCCATTATGATGAAGGTGATAACTTCAGAAAATATTCAGAATTTTCACCAAATTTTAGTTGAAAGATTGCAATTAATTGCACATTCTCAACAGTTGTTGCCCTTGATTATTGAAAAAAGGGTAATATAAGTATGTGGACAGAATAACATTACAGAGTTGTTGCCCTTGATTAAGTTAAAATAGGACAATTCAGCTTGTGTACGAGGTAAGGTTTGTATTTAATATTACCTAGAATGACCTTGAGCTTGCAGGCATGCGTAATGGAGTTGATGCCCTAAGGCCTTTATTTTTGAAAGATGAGCAAAATTTCAGCTTGAGCGTACACTTATTGGTGAATGGTTAAAACACTCAACAGTTCCTGTTTTCCACCTTTAATTAGTAGGTTCATTGGTGTGCCTTAAAACCCCAATTCAATTCAAGAAGATCTCAGGCCTTTATTTTTGAAAGATGAGCACAATTTCAGCTTGAGCGTACACTTAATTGTGAATGGTAAACACTCAACAGTTCCTGTTTTCCACCTTTAATTAGTAGGTTCAGTTGGTGTGCCTTAAAACCCAATTCAATTCAAGAAGATCTCAGGCAAGTTTGACATAGAGCAATAGTGAGACATGCGTTTTGGAGTTATCCCTTGATTATGTTGAACAGGGCCTTTTTACCGGTGTTGGGGAAGTTGCCCTTTGCTCTTAATTCTGGAAAAGAAGTCCATCATTGCGGAGTGAAATTTCCTAAGGTAAGTTTAAACGAGGCCCAAGAGGCCCAGTGGACGCTCTACTGGCTCAATATAAAGTTTATTTATAAGGGGGCCATAAGTCTTTCAAAAATCATTCAACCAGAACATGGCAATGACAGGTGCAACTAGGCTTAGTACTTGTAATTCTCGCCAAGATTCGCTGAAATCTGGCAAAGAATTCAGAAGAGAATAATCTGGACAAAGGTTGTGTATTAAAACATTTAAAGGGTCGCAACTCGGCCAAAAATCATTCATCCGAAATATGGTGATGATCTGCACAACAATGCTTGATACTGATCATCCTTGTCAAGTTTCGTCTATATCCAGCCAGGGGTTCAGGAGAACTAGCCCAGAAAAAAAGTGTGGTATCAAAATCCTTTAAAGTGCCAAAACTCTGCCAAATATCTGTAAACCGGAACGTGACGATGATACGCACAACTAGGCTTGGTGCTGATCATCCCTGCAAAGTTTCATTGAAATCTGGCGAGGGGGTCAGGAAAAGTAGATCAAAGTTTGTGTATTAAAACCTTTAAAGGGTCATAATTCTGCCAAAAAAATCATTTAACCAGAATACAGCAATGATTTGCACAACTAGACATGGAATTGATCATCCCTAAAAAGCTTTGTTTAAATCCGGCCAGGGGTTCAGGAGAACTAGTCCGAACAAAGTTTGTGTATTAAAACCTTTAAGGTCCATAACGCAGCCAAAAATCATTCAACCGGAACACGGCGATGATTTGCACAACTAGACATAGAATCGATCATCCCTAAAAAGTTTCGTTTAATCCGGCCAGGGGTTCAGGAGAAGTTTGTGTATTAAAACCTTTAAAGGGCTATAACTCCGCCAAAATCATTCAACTGGAACACGGTTACTATGTACAACTAAGCTTGGTACTGATCATCCTTGCATAGTTTCAATGAAATCCGGCCAAATGAAGGCCCTTTCATCTTAATGAGGCCAAGATATAGCATATTTCAGAAAATCAAGAGCCATGACTCCGATGTAAATGGTCCAATCTGGATGGTTTTCGAACTTGTCCAAGCTTTCATTGATATTAACAATCTAGTAAAGTTTCATAAAGATCGCATGAAAAATGAAGGCCCTATCATTTAACGAGGCAAAATATAGCATTTTTAACTAAATCAAGGGCCATAACTCATCTGTTAAAGGTCCGATCTGGCTGGTTTTCGAAATTGTCTGAGCTGTCATTGATATAAACAATCAGGTAAAGTAATGTAAAGATCAGATGAAAGATGGAGGCCCTATCAAATTAACGAGGCAAAATATAGCATTTTTAACTAAATCAAGGGCCATAACTCCGCTGTTACGGGTCCGATCTGGCTGGTCTTCGAAATTGTCTGAGCTTTCATATAAACAATCTGGTAAAATTTGGTAATATCGAGTGAAAGATAAAGGCCCTGCCGTCTTAACAAGTCAAAATATAGCATTTTTACCGTAACTAATTCAAGGGCCTTAACTCCGCTATTAATGGTCCGATCTAACTGGTTTTCGAACTTGTCTGAGCTTTCATTTATATAAACAAGATGGCCCTAAATCGATCACCCGAGTACTGACACATTATCAAACTTCTTCGAAATCTTATGGTTATATACAATCTGTGCACGTTTGGTTAAGATTGTTCAAGAAATGTGGACTCTGTTGTGTATAAGACACTGACAAAGTTTGGTAAATATCAAATACAAAATGAAGGTGCTAGAGAGTAACACCTTGGGCACCCCCAGGGCTACATGTAGTATATGAGAGCTTTGTGGTTTCAGAGATTTTTTAAGTTTTTCCCTATACAAGTCTATGTAAAACATGACCCCTGGGGTGGGGCCAAATGTGACCCCACGGTCACCAATTGAACAAACTTGGTAAAGGATCATAAGAGTATAGTAAATGCAAAATATTAAACCTATGGCTCTTGTAGTTCCAGAGAAGAAGACTTTAATGTGTTTCCTATATAAGTTTATGTAAAACTGTGACCCCCGGGGCACGACCAAATTTGACACCAGGGTCACGATTTGAACAAACTTGGTTATAGCAAATGCAAAATATTAAACCTCTGGCTCTTGCAGTTCCAGAGAAGAAGATTTTTTTAAGTTTTTCCCTATACAAGCCTATGCAAACTGTGACCCCTAGGGCGGTGCCAAATGTGACCCCAGGGTCACCATTTGAACAAAACTGGTAGAGGACCATAAGCTTATAGCAAATGCAAAATATTAAACCTCTGGCTCTTGTAGTTTCCGAGAAGAAGATTTTTTTTTAAAAAATCCTATATAAGTCTATGTAAAACTGTGACGCTCGGGGCGGGGACAAATTTGACCCCAGGGTCACCATTTGAACAAACTTAGTAGAGGACCATAAGCTGATGCTACATGTAATACATGAGAGCTCTGTGCCATGTGGTTCCAGAGAAGATTCTTTTCAGTTTTTCCCTATACAAGCCTATTTAAAACTGTGACTACCGGGGTGGGGCCAAATGTGACCCCTGGGTCACCATTTGAACAAACTTGGTAGAGGACCATAAGCTTTTAGCAAATACAAAATATTAAACCTCTGGCTCTTGCAGTTTCAGAGAAGAAAATGTTTTAAGTTTTTCTCTATATATGTCTATGTAAAACATGTGACCCTTGGGGCGGGGGCAAATGTGACCCCTGGGTCACCATTTGAACAAACTTGGTAAAGGACCATACGTTTATAGCAAATGCAAAATATCAAACCTCTGGCTCTTGTAGTTTCCGAGAAGAAGATTTTCAAAAAAAATTGACGGACGACAGACGGACGACGGACAACTCGCCATCCCATAAGCTCTGCTGGCACTTGGCTAGAGCTAAAAATGGTGAAATCTGCATGATTTAAAAAAAAAAAGGACAAGGTATGATAAGCGTGTATTTTGGCCCCCAATATGTTCAAAATGCAACAACAACAAAATATTTACATATAATCTGTTGTGCATGTTGAATAAAATTTATCATTCTATCTTCAAAATATATTTTTATTTATCTAGAAGAATCAAAATAAAATCAGCTGTGCTAGCGCTCGAGGGTGCGCTCTGCATTTCCAAGACCAAAAAACTGATCGAAAACTGCTTAAACCGAACAGAAAATTGATTTTTTGAAAGAAAAGACATTAATTGCTCAAACTCGTTTAGATCCTTCAAACGTACTTGTAATGAGTTTTAATATTGATTCAGTTCATTTATAGCTAAACTAGATATTCAAAACTTGTGCATTAAAACTTTCAATATTTGTCCCTTACCTTGTCCTTTGAGTGGGATATGAGCCTGCAAAGAAGGATAAAAAGGCCCTGTTGAAAGAAGGCAGTTTCAGCTATTGAGTGTGGTAACTCCACTTAACTGTTTCAGATTTTCACCAAACTTGATATGACGATGTTTAAATAAGATAGTATTGGGTACCATTTTCAAGGTTGGTGCAATGTTTGTGTTTGGTCCTGACCTGCTTGAGGTGGGGCGGGGGTGGGGGGGGGGGGGGGGATTTTCAAGGTTGATGCAATGTTTGTGTTTGGTCCTGACCTGCTTGAGGTGTGGGTTGGGGGGGGGGGGGGGGGGGGGCATAGTAACAGTTGATTTGTTAACCAAATTTCAAGTTGTGAATTGTTTATGTCCAGTCAAGCTAATAGGTGTTGGAAATAGGCAAAACATATATTCCTCTCTGATAGTGCTTTACAGATGATTCCCGTGTGGTTCCCGGGGGGCCCCGTTTGGTCACGAGGGCAAAGAATAGGGCTACTGCAGATCCCTTTGGATGGGTAGGTAGAGGGACAGAATCCCCCCAAATTCATGTTCATTTTATCATTTTTTGTTCATGTTCATTAAAGGTGTTCATCATGATCCCTGCATTGTTTCAGGTGCTATCTCGCTCGCATCAAAAGAGCAGTGGCAGAAAAACAATAACGTGGCTCCAGCGTAAATGGAGTTTCTACGATAGAATTTGCAGCATCTCTGCAGTTCAGGGTGAGAAGGTTCTAGGCCCATTTTCCATATTTTATCTCGATGTACATGGAATATGAGCCTGGCATGTTCATGCCTGTTAGGCGCCATAGAACCTTTTCATGTGTTGGTGCGCCTTAAAACCCCAATTAAATTCAATTCAATTCTTGGTTATTTCGCATCAGATTGACAGAATGCATACGTGACATCCCATTAGTTTTTCTACCATACGTACATATTTAATATTTGAGTAGTTTAAATTGGATATAAAAGTCAAACATGTAGCATTAAAGGACCAAAGTCAACCAAAACACGCACAGAAACAAAAAAATAATTACAAAGATAAATAAAAGACAAGATATGACATCACAAACATAAAAGGGATGACAATAGGGCTACCGCCTTGGAACGGTCAGTGGCACATTATGCCGCGGTGGTGGGGAAGCCACGTTTTATATTTTTTTTATTGTTGATTACACTTCGCTTAATGTAGACTAACACAAAAATTGAAAACATCAAATTTAATTAACTTTTATTTAAGCAGTTTTAAAGAAACTTACCCGCCTAATGACGGCACAATTACGCTACAAAGCCGTGTATCAAAACTCTATCCAGGTGTTCAGATCATATAATAACGTATATTTGCCGACTAAAAGTATATTTTTCACCGGTTTTTAACATACCCATGCCTGAATATGCGTGAAATGAATATCTCAATTTGAAGTTTCAGTTTTGAAGTTTAGCTTGGCTGGATCAAGCTGATTATATTGTGTCTATAACGTTTGGATTAAGTTATTTATATACCTCGTCAGTAGGTTTAAACACGGTGAATAGCATCTGTAAAATTTACCTGTTGTTGGCCGGATAGCTCAAAAGTAATATTAATTAAATGTTGTTTTCAGTCCAAACCCTTAACGTATCATTAAAAGAACCTCCCTGTGGTACAATAGCGTAGAGACTACAGTCATTAGAACTACACAAATGTTAATGCCTGATAAATACTTGTTAGTTGATTGTCTCTAAATTATCAGCGTCAGTTTATACAAGTTATGATTTGAGCTGAATTGAGGTTTTGCGGCGCACCAACACAAAAAAGGTTATATGGCGCGAACAGGAATGACCATTTCAGGCCCACTCCATTTATTTACATCTAGAAAACAATACACAGAATGGGCCTAGAAATTGTAAACACTGGAGCCACAAAAATTATTTTCTGCCACCAAATCAGGCAGCAACTGAAATAACACAGGGATGATGATGACCTTTAAAGAACATAACATTTGTGTCGAGGGAGGGGATTTTACCCTATTCTTGCCCTTGGTGGGTGTGATAATACTGCAGACATCTGACCGTTGGGTACACATACAGCTACATAAATAGGTCACAATCAACAAACATACATGTATATTAGGACAGGTGACACACATTGAACAAACACATGTATATTAGGTCCGGTGACACGCAGTAAACAAACATACATGTATATTAGGACTGGTGACACACAGTGAACAAAACATACATGTATATTAGGTCAGGTGACATAGTGAACAATCATACATGTATATTAGGACGGGTGACTCACAGTCATGTATATTAGGACGGGTGAATCACAGTCATGTATATCAGGAGGGTGACACACAGTGAACAAACATACATGTATAATTGGTCAGGTGACACAGTGAACAAACATACATATATATTAGGACAAGTGACACACAGTGAACAAACATCCATGTATATTAGGACAGGTGACTCACAGTGAACAAACATACATGTATATTAGGACAGGTGGCTCACAATGAACTCTTTACATGCATGTATATTAGGACAGGTGACTCACAGTGAACAAACATACATGTATATTAGAACAGGTGACTTTGTTGAGAGAAGATTGGGTGCGTTCAGGGTTCTCCCATCGGTTACCGAATGCACTCTCGGTAACCATCGGTCACCGTCGTTAGCCGTTGGTTCGCCGATAGGTAGAACGTTGGTATCCAATCTTCCCACGACTCTACACTGAGGTAGTACCGGTGGCCTCGTTGTAACCAAATGTTACCAGTGGTGGCCATTGGTAAGCCGAGGTTTACCGACGTGGTTGCCAATGGAAGAACCCCGAACGCACCCAATGTAAACAATGCTGAATTATTTATAACTAATCTACAATTTATTCCAAGTAAAATTATTACTATAAAAAGCTCTACCATGTTAACATTGAACATTATCACGTAGACAACGTACTTGTTTTGTTTGTTTGTATTGAGTTTTACCTCATTTTCAACACATGTAAGGTTATATATGACGGTCGATTATTTGTGGTGGAGGCAGACTACCCACTTTTCCTGGGAAGAACAAGTACTGTACACCTCCCGCCATCCGTAAGAATCGATACTTCCTCACAAGTCGAACTTCCAGTGGGATTCGAACCCGCAGCGGTGAGAGGCGAAGCTTTACAACGCAACGTTGTTAACCATTCGGCCACGGAGACGTTAGATAACGCACTTGTAGTAGTAATGGACATTATTTGCTCTGTGTGTTGCTGTTGTTTTTCTCAAACTTATTATAGGGCCAGCCTATATCACACTATAACATTTTAACGCGTCATAGGCAGGCAGACCATTTCGCCTGCTGTTTGTGACCGAACATACAGAGCAGAGGTATTTATAAAGCAACATTTAGAGTAGGGGTTATTGGTCTGGGCCAGCATTCACAAAGCAACAAGTAACAGGTAAGGCAGTAAATATCGTAATCTAGATAACATATTTATGTACCTGGGCTAGCATAGTTGAAAAGTGATGTTGCCTTAATCAGCGAAATGCTTTGGGGTTTATGTATCACATGCCATACAGTCTACATGTTGCAACGCATATGACATATCTCTCTATCTCTTCTCTTTAGATAACACTGCAAACAATTCAAAGTTATTTCATTAGCAGCCAACTATTCAAGATGAAGGTTTTAGTGTCTGTCTTATGTATTGCTGTATGTTTTGTTGTGTGTTCAGCACACTTGTGTTTGATCGAGCCAAAACAACGAGGATCTATGATGAATATAAATAAAGCAGGTAAGGCTATGTTATAATGTGTTGTCAATATAAAAACAAATCTATATTGGCTCAAGTCTAACAGACGACATGTTCTTGCATACATACGACATATTCATGCATACAGACAAGTTCACACATACAGGCGACACGCCGATGCATACAGATGAGATGTTCATGCATACAGACACGTTCACGCATACAGACGACACGTACGTTCATGCATACAGACGACACGATCATGCATAAAGACTACATGTTCATGAATACAGACATGTTCATGCATACAGACGACTAGTTCATGCATACAGACGACAAGTGCATGCATACAGACGACAATATCATGCATACGGACGACAAGTTCATGCATACAGACGACATGTTCAGGCATACAGACGACAATATCATGCATAAAGAACTACAAGTGCATGCATACAGACGACACGTTCATACATACAGACGACAATATCATGTATAAAGACTGTGTTCATGAATAAAGACGACATGTTCATGCATACAGACGACATGTTCATGCATACAGACGACTAGTTCATACATACAGATGACAAGGGCATGCATACAGACGACAAGTGCATGCATACAGACGACAATATCATGCACAAATAACTACAAGTGTATGCATACAGACAAGTTCATACATACAGACGACAATATCATGCATAACAATTGTATGTTCATGAATACAGACGACGTTCATGTAAACAGACGACATGACTCTCATTGCAGAAAAATCGAGGTATTGAAATGTGTACTTATAATGCGATTATGTTTGGCAATTGATAAAGGTAATTTTTACAAAAGTTCAAACTATATAATTGCAACAGGCGATCTCTGGAACTTTTGATTGGTTAGAAAACTATGCCCTTTATGGATAGAAAACTATGCCCATTATGTATTGCAGGCTCCGAGGACTGTATTTTATTGACGGCTCCATGTGGTGGCAGACCAGCCGAGGAAGCACAGGCCCGATTTAAGTAGGTCGTATTTAATTGATTCCTCATGGAGTGAAACGCAGGTCGTGTTTAATTCATTCCTCGTGGATTTAATCTATATTTGATCATGTATGTACTGTCATGAAAGTTATTCGTTTCTTTATAGTTTCTTTCATATATTCGCAACATTTTTTAATTCAAACCTTCCGGTGCCATTTTTATTTATGTAAAGTGTTATGGAAAACATTTTTACTGGGTGGCGAACGGTGTAAACCCTACTCCACCTGCACATTATATACAGGTTGATCTAGGTTTATATTGGTCGTAACAATCGATATTTGTAATCCCCATACCCTGCTGGGTTGATATTTCGCGCTATCACCCTCAACGCGACATAGCGGGTGATAGCGCAAAATATCATCCCGCCAGCTTTTTGAAAAGCTCAGTACTAAAAAAAAAAGAGAATTTTTTCAACAACAACAACTTCATTATCGAGTATATTAGTATATTGGAGTATTTGTTCTGTATAATAAATAAACCATTCTCGGGTTGATACGTTCCACTGGCACCCTCCAGAGGATGTGATATTTACATATTGTGGCGGCGAAAGGGCTAATTAAATGTTATTCTTTACTGGAGAATATTGATATATAACTCATTTCCTACGGCCTGAGAATGCCAGTTAAATCGACAGGATGCGATCTGCGAGAATTATTACAATCCAAATACGAAGACAACTCGAAGACTCGGATATTTTTTGTTGCAATTACTTTTAATTCATATGATGCTTAAAGGCTATAATACATTCGTGTTTGTACACCTGCTAGAAAAATGAACCCAGTATGAATTAATATTTATTGTTTAAAAATAAACCCCTTCGAAACACGCGGCTCATTTTAATACACATTTTACATACTCATTCCACCGTTTTAAACCAATACAGTAACATTTAGTCATATATCTATGGAAATAACAATTTATGATAATATATTGAATACGAGTTGTCAACAAAACCATAATTTGGAGCATCTTCAAATTTGAATATTTTTATTATGCATTCATCAATTTACGTTCATGCATTATTACATTGTTTATATCTGGTACAACGCCGTTGTTTTAGTAGTTTATACCCTGGTGATACATGTTCCCTAGTTCTAGGGAAGAAACAGCTAGAGTAGTTTATATACCCTGGTGATACATGTTCCCTAGTTCTAGGGAAGAAACAGCTAGAGCCGTCGTGGAGTAATATACCCTGGTGATACATGTTCCCTAGTTCTAGGGAAGAAACAGCTAGAGCCGTCGTGGAGTAATATACCCTGGTGATACATGTTCCCTAGTTCTAGGGAAGAAACAGCTAGAGCCGTCGTGGAGTAATATACCCTGGTGATACATGTTCCCTAGTTCTAGGGAAGAAACAGCTAGAGCCGTCGTGGAGTAATATACCCTGGTGATACATGTTCCCTAGTTCTAGGGAAGAAACAGCTAGAGCCGTCGTGGAGTAATATACCCTGGTGATACATGTTCCCTAGTTCTAGGGAAGAAACAGCTAGAGCCGTCGTGGAGTAATATACCCTGGTGATACATGTTCCCTAGTTCTAGGGAAGAAACAGCTAGAGCCGTCGTGGAGTAATATACCCTGGTGATACATGTTCCCTAGTTCTAGGGAAGAAACAGCTAGAGCCGTCGTGGAGTAATATACCCTGGTGATACATGTTCCCTAGTTCTAGGGAAGAAACAGCTAGAGCCGTCGTGGAGTAATATACCCTGGTGATACATGTTCCCTAGTTCTAGGGAAGAAACAGCTAGAGCCGTCGTGGAGTAATATACCCTGGTGATACATGTTCCCTAGTTCTAGGGAAGAAACAGCTAGAGCCGTCGTGGAGTAATATACCCTGGTGATACATGTTCCCTAGTTCTAGGGAAGAAACAGCTAGAGCCGTCGTGGAGTAATATACCCTGGTGATACATGTTCCCTAGTTCTAGGGAAGAAACAGCTAGAGCCGTCGTGGAGTAATATACCCTGGTGATACATGTTCCCTAGTTCTAGGGAAGAAACAGCTAGAGCCGTCGTGGAGTAATATACCCTGGTGATACATGTTCCCTAGTTCTAGGGAAGAAACAGCTAGAGCCGTCGTGGAGTAATATACCCTGGTGATACATGTTCCCTAGTTCTAGGGAAGAAACAGCTAGAGCCGTCGTGGAGTAATATACCCTGGTGATACATGTTCCCTAGTTCTAGGGAAGAAACAGCTAGAGCCGTCGTGGAGTAATATACCCTGGTGATACATGTTCCCTAGTTCTAGGGAAGAAACAGCTAGAGCCGTCGTGGAGTAATATACCCTGGTGATACATGTTCCCTAGTTCTAGGGAAGAAACAGCTAGAGCCGTCGTGGAGTAATATACCCTGGTGATACATGTTCCCTAGTTCTAGGGAAGAAACAGCTAGAGCCGTCGTGGAGTAATATACCCTGGTGATACATGTTCCCTAGTTCTAGGGAAGAAACAGCTAGAGCCGTCGTGGAGTAATATACCCTGGTGATACATGTTCCCTAGTTCTAGGGAAGAAACAGCTAGAGCCGTCGTGGAGTAATATACCCTGGTGATACATGTTCCCTAGTTCTAGGGAAGAAACAGCTAGAGCCGTCGTGGAGTAATATACCCTGGTGATACATGTTCCCTAGTTCTAGGGAAGAAACAGCTAGAGCCGTCGTGGAGTAATATACCCTGGTGATACATGTTCCCTAGTTCTAGGGAAGAAACAGCTAGAGCCGTCGTGGAGTAATATACCCTGGTGATACATGTTCCCTAGTTCTAGGGAAGAAACAGCTAGAGCCGTCGTGGAGTATCCTTATCTTACACTCAAACATTTCCGTATAGTGCAAGAGCTGAACACAGCTAGCTGTTTAGACATTATTCAGCGACGGCTCAACACCAACCTGTAGAATAGGAATGCCTCATTCTATCCCAATCCACTTGTCTGCCATCTGTGCTCACATCGTGGTAGACTAACTGCTTGTAGAGGCTGCAAACAGAGGCGTCAGTTTGAATAAAAGGCCCTATACTCTTTGTTTTTGTGTCGAAAAGGTTCTTTCCTCTCCCCGCGCCGCGGGTTCGAATCGCACTGCGAGCACGACTCATCAAGCGAGAAGGTGTCGATTCCTACAGATGACGGGAGGTATACAGTACTGGTTTTACCCAGGAAAAATGGGGTGGTCTTCCTCTACCACACACACAGAATCGACCGTCATATAGGACTTAACGTGTGGCAAAAAATGACATAAAACACCATTCAAACAAACAAACAAACAAACAAACCAAACAAACAAACCAAACAAACAAACAAACTCTTTGTTTTCCAGACGTGGCAATAACATTACTGTTGTCTTCCAAAAGAACCTGGACCACTGGGCCAAGGCTACACCTGTAAGTTTTAGTAACCATTTAAAAGAGGCAGAGGCAATCGTGTGACCCGTTAGTTTTCTACATAACGTGCATATCTGCAGATTTAATATTTAAATAGTTAATAAGTAATATTACTTATTGTTGATTATAAAATGATGAATACATGTACGTTTTACTGATTTTAATGAAACTGCTGTGTTCCCTTTTTACACTATCGTATACTAGTAGAACCTCACAGCAACAGGTTTCTTTGTTTTCATGTTGAATTGTCTATCTGTATGTATGTATGCCTCTATACAACCTTGTCATTTGTAGGGTTATTTTAACGTGGCTCTGTTGAAGTCCAAATTTGTGATGAATATAGCACTCATCAACGACACCGGGGAACCATCACTTACACTCTATACAGCTCATGACATACTACCCAAAATTATGTAAGTTACTTTAAACTCATAGAAACCATACCATTATAGATATTGTAAAGGTCTATGCAGTTAATATAAGCATTTTAAAGGATTTGTGTTTGTGGGTTGGAGGGAGTGGTGTAAAGGTCTATGCAGTTAATATAAGCATTTTAAAGGATTTGTGTTTGTGGGTTGGAGGGAGTGGGGGGGGGGGGGGGGCGTGTCTAGGAATCCGATATAAGATTGACAAATAATGATATGTTCTATTCTAAAGGGCCTAAATATAATGAAAGAGCCAAAACTGACTTCTTATTTAAAAGAAAATTGTGTTTTTCGCAGCAAAGAATACGCAACAATATTAATTTCAGAATTTCATGGCCAATTCTATTCATGGCGAATTCCCATTTTTGACGCGAGTAACACGTGCTAACACAATATTTTGATAGATATGACTTTTTTTTATCATGAACGGAAGCATGTTTAAAATGTTAGATTTTTCCAGAAAAAGTCTTTAAAGACACACTTAACATTTCAAAATAAACGTGTGCATTATTTTGACAAATGTGCCTTTAAATATGACACGATGTTCCATTATTGTTTATCAATATTAAAATAAGGTCAAATGTTACCGTTTGCATACAGTCATATAGCTTACAATAAGTTAGATATGTTGTCATAATTGCTGATATATTTTTTCGCTTTATTTTCAGGGATGCCGGTGACTATATGTTGCAGGTAGGTTTGCCACGTTGTAACAAGAAATAAATAAATAATGCACGAGTTAAAGAACATTTAAAGGACGCTAGCTTTATAAACAAATGTGTTTGTTGTTTTTAAAATTCAATAATAAAAGTGAAAACAATAATAACTTACTGAACAGTTATGCATCATTAAGCAGTTTTTCTTCTTTTGTTTTTTTCCCGCGAAAGAACATTTGTAAATGTTCCAATGTCACAAAATGCTCGTTAAAACTGGGTCAGATGTAAAAAAGCTCCACAACAGTTTCGAATTTCATTTAAGTTTGTTGAACGTATTGAACATGTATTACTTGAAACCGACACGTGGTGTATACTTACAAACTTTTCTTTCAGGTAACCTATGTGACAAAGAATCCACAGGCTCCACCCATGTTCTACCAGTGTGCCGACGTCTACATCATATAAATTCATCAACATTCATTCTGCTGCTGCTGCTGCTGCTGCTGCTGCTTTTGTTGTTGGTGTTATTATTACGTCTAGTAACTGTATTCTATGACTGTACTTCGTAGTTCAGTTACAATATTTATTGCTTTGAAACAATCTAGAAACAAGCCAAGGAGCATTGTTATTTTTTTTTAAATTAATAAATACATTGCAGTTCATTTGTAAAAACACAATGTGTAGTTTAATTTGTGTCTCTTACAGAACATGTACATGTTTATATTGCCTTATAAATAAAAACAAAACGCAAGCAGAAGGTAGTATACTGTATATCTTAAATGTTAGGTATTTGTAGTGCTTTCCCAACGCAGCCTTTTTTGTTTAATTTTGTATTGTAAATTGCTTGCATTCTTACACAGTTATTTTTGTAATAAACTTTTTAAACTACACAGCCTCAATTGTTTCTTTGTTTAGAATGTCTGTGATCCGTTTTAATTATGTACACATATACACATATTGGAAATGTAAAAAAGAGGCCCAAGAGAGCCTTATTGCTCTACTACCTAATGATAAGGGTCAGGTCAGTATAACTGAAGAACAAAAAGAGCATGACGGCAGGCTGTGAGCATATTTAGTGATTGGTAATTGATAATTAAAGCCCTTAAGGACCTATTTCCCAACGCTAAATGATCATTGAAAATGGTACATAACCATTTAGCCCAGGCATATAATCTGAGGTCCGAGTAAAGTTTTCTCTTTGAACAGCATAGGTATACTGAGCATTATCTAGGGTGTAACAGTACATACTACTTCAAACTTTACTTTATGAAGAAAAAATAACAAACTAACAAGCTAACTGTATTAAATACAAAAGGTTTTGATCATTTACTGCAATAAAGAAAAAACTCCACCGAAAACAAAATAAACGAAACACTTGCTTTTATATTTTACTATGTGGTTTGGTACTAAAGCTGTTTTGGAAGGGCCTCATCATCTGAAACAAAATTGAATACCTCCATTTTCTCATGCAATTGTATGTCTGACAGATTACAGTTACCTATACACATTCTTTCTCATCCGCACTCCATCCAACCCCCACCACCCACCCCACACAAATACAATAGGCTGGAAATAGGTCCATACATCAGAAAGAGACTGAAGTGTTCATAGACAGACATTGTTTTGTAAAAAATATACTTTATACACGAGTCTCACTAAGAGAAGCAAGAGTTTTCACAAGGCAAAATGTATAGAATGTAAAACAGTAAGACTTTGACCAAGTCGGGTAAAGAACGGGTGAAAAATTGGACCGGATTGCATGAAAAAAGAAGTGCTCGAGGCAAGACATAACACACTTTATTTAAATCAATGTCCATAACTTCTAATATTTATTATCTATATTATTATAATATTATTATTTATTGATTGTTTTCCGAGATGTCCGAACTTTCATTGATATTGAGACTCTGAAAATAGAAAACTAAATGAAGGTAATCGAGTGTTGTCAGAAATATAGATATTTAATTTAATCAAGGCCAATAACTCTTGTGTTTAAGGCAAAATATAGCTTTATGTTTTCGTTAAAAAAAGGGATATAAGTCGGATTTTTATTATCCGATAGTGGTGATTTTCAAACTTGTCTGAGCATTTATTGATATTAAGACTCTGACAAAGTTTGTCAAAGTTTGGTAAGGATATGCAAACTGGAAGTACTAGAGTGTTGGCAAGATAACATAGCTTTTATTACAGCAGTTTATTATCCAGTATAAATGGTTTTCGAACTCGTCCGAGCTTTCATCGATACACCGGTACAAAGGCACACGACTAAGACTTCCTCTTACAGTCCCGATATATGTGTTCTGAGAACTTGTCCGAGCTTTCGTCGATACACCGGTACAAAGGCACACGACTAAGACTCTCTGTTACAGTCCCGATATATGTGTTCTGAGAACTTGTCCGAGCTTTCGTCGATACACCGGTACAAAGGCACACGACTAAGACTCTCTGTTACAGTCCCGATATATGTGTTCTGAGAACTCGTCCGAGCTTTCGTCGATACACCGGTACAAAGGCACACGACTAAGACTCTCTGTTACAGTCCCGATATATGTGTTCTGAGAACTCGTCCGATATTTCATCGATACACCGGTACAAAGGCACACGACTAAGACTCTCTCTTTCTCTCTCTCTCTCTCTCTCTCTCTCTCTCTCTCTCTCTCTTACAGTTCTGATATATGTGTTCTGAGAACTCGTCCGATACACCGGTACAAAGGCCCACGACTAAGACTCTCTCTATTACAGTCCCGATATAAGTGTTCTGAGAACTTGTCCGAGCTGTCATCGATACACCAGTACAAAGGCACACGACTAAGACTCTCTCTCTTACAGTCCCGATATTAGCGTTCTGAGAACTCGTCCGAGCTTTCATCGAAAGTTCTGAGAACTTGTCCAAGCTTTCATCGATACACCGGTACACAGGCACACGACTAAGACTCTCTCTTATTTTCTTATTTGTGTTCTGAGAACTTGTCAGAGCTTTCATCGATACACTTGTACAAAGGCACGACTAAGACTCTCACTCTTTCAGTCAGTTTTTTTTTTTTTTTTTTTTTTTTTTTCATAAAAAGTTTTAGGTTCGGCCCCTTAAAATAGGGTTGGGCCACCGGAAACACAGGTATTTTTGTTTTGGCATTATCATTGCTAACTTTTCATCAATCTTACAACATATCACTGATAGTCGCCAAATAAGACAGTACACATTAACGGTCATTGTATTGTGCCTATATTGGTGTTATCTATCTACATATTAAACCAAAATGGAGCACAGTGCCATGACATCACAGAACATATTCATTGAACCTCAAGACCACGAGATATAGTTGTAACTATATATAGGTCATTTTGTTCTTCTTCTCGGTCAATATAAGAAATAGGATATAATCGACACTGTGACTGATATTCAATACAGCATATATAACAAACATCCGATTAATTGTTAAAGATTCCGACAAGAACCACATATTCAGGATGAAGCATTTACTGGAAGTGGCAGGCTTTGCAGCTTTTGTCGCTGTATGCTCAGCACATTTGTGTTTGATCTAACACAGACAACGTGGGTCTATGATGAACATAAATAAAGCAGGTGAGGATACATTTATTTATTCTACTTATAGGAACGTTTGTTTTGCATAAATTACGGTGCTTTTTCTTGCCTTCCATTGACATAAGTCGCAGTTACATAAACTGCACTGTAGTTGCATACATTGCAGATGCATAAACTGCCTTGTAGTCGCATAAGCCATGCATTGTAGGTACATTTGTTTCAGATGCATAAACTGCCTTGTAGTTACATACGTTGCAGATCGCATAAGCTGCGTTGTAGTTACATACGTTGCAGATGCATAAACTGCCTGATAGTAGCATAAGCTGGCTAGTAGTTACATACGTTGCATATCGCAATCGCTGCCTTGTAGTTACATACGTTGCAGATAGTCGCATAAGCTGCAGTTGTATAAGTTGACACACAGTTCTAATTTTACGTATGAACCAATCGTCCAACCTGAGTTGGCTGCTATAACTTGGTTCAACAGTTTCCAAGAAACGTGATATACACTAGACGACACGTACAAGTACCCCGATTTTAAATGCCACTAAAACATTTACATTTCATCATAATTTGCTAAATGTTGGACACGTCCTTTAAGCGATGACTGAATCTAATCCGATTATCAGATTGATTATTTATTTTCAATTGTATTTGATGAATCAATCTATTAAAGTATATTGACAAGTTTTCATACGATATTTTGTTAAAATTGTACATTCCATTTAAAGAAATTAACCCGCCAGATAACGACACAAGTTCTCTACAAAACCGTGTATCAAAACTCGATCCAGGTGTTCAGGTTATATAATAATGTATATATGAAGATTAAAGTACAGGTTTATTAACGGGTTCTTAAAATAACCGTGATTGAATTTGCATAAAGTTGGTAACTCATAATTCGACGCTCCAGTTTCTGGGTTTGGCCTGGCTGATTAAAACCGTTTATATTGTGTCTTTAGAGATTGGATTCTCAAAATATATAAGTTATATATACTAAAAGGAAAAAGAAACGCGACATGGGAATTTCCACTATATATTGTATGTACAATATGCTGCTGTTAATCGAATGCTACATGGCTACGTAAGATTTTTCGTAACAAAGACTAAAACAACACGTAACACATCAACTAGTATTCCTGCAAAGTTTCATTATTGACAGAGTACGCGTTTGGCTCAATCATGTGAGCAAACTTAGGATGCAACTGTCACAGGATGACCTTAGTGGTTGGGCTAACTCAGGAAAGAATCAATGACGGTGAATGCATTTACATAAATTTAATGCAACTTTTAAAATATGTTTAATATATATACAATTATCTAAAAAAACAAGCGAATACACAAATGAACTATGAAAAGAATGTTCTCCTGAACGTTTAAGACGTTCTTAGTATTGTTATAAATACTGAAAGTCTAAGACACTAAAGTGTTGTTAAATCTATAACAATGTTGATCTAGCGCGATAACTGTGATGCGCGAGAGCTCATGAAGATGATGATGCGCGAATTCAATGGATGATTGTCATCAAATGCCTTCTGTAAGGGTTGATGACGCGATGCAATGATAGTTAATCTCCACTGAGATTGTGAATGATATTCCTCCAGTGAGGACTGGTAACGGGCCCACCTTGTGTCCCGGGGGTTGTCGTTAGTAAAACCTGGCTGCGCAGGTACGGGGACCGTCTCCACCGCTTGTAACGTTATTCGTGGAAGCTTAGCTCCACTCCTGGATATCCAAACCTAGATGGCTTACTCCAACCCTGGATGGCTTATATCCTGGATGGCTTATATCCTGGATGGCTTATTTCCAACCCTGGATGGCTTATATCCTGGATGGCTTATATCCTGGATGGCTTATTTCCAACCCTGGATGGCTTATTTCCAACCCTGGATGGCTTAGGCTGTAATTATACATACGTTTTAGATGTCGGTTGACAAACATAACAATCTTGCATAATTATCATTACCCAAACAAATCATTATTCAATCAATATATGTAAGCTGTACTAATGATTAGTAGCAATGTATACATATTCTACAACGCCATGTATACGCTATGTACGTCGCTGTTAATCAATGCTCTTAATACATGTAATATAAACATGATCAAATTACTCATATATTACACTCACTGAGTTATGCATGCACGCATTTATTCTTGTCACTCATCTCATTGTTAACTAATGTTAACAATCGTGTATTACAATCACTGAATTATACGCCAACGTTAATTAATGCACCTATTATCCACTGTTATCAAATTAATATTGTTTTACAATTAATGATCAATTACCATAATTACATCTAATAAAGTCACTTCAAATCATATGCTAGTCTAAAGTTATGTTTGAGAAACATCAATGCTAACCGGATGTCGTAACCGCCAAACAAGATGGCGCCGCCCACTGAATACAAATATACGATAAAAGTTTAATAAAACTACTAACCACATGTTGCCTGTGAAATTTGCCGTCCAATCTCTGTTCCAACAAAGTACTATCGATTATCCCGGCGAAAGCTAGAAGACAATGGGTTTTATAGCAAACATTACGCCCAAATCATTATTTCCCCCGTTCAGTCCGTGACAAACGTGGCTAAATCTACAGTATTGAATCTACACGACAGGCCCCTTATACAATTTTGCCGTTTAAGGAAAATATACCTATACGTTTACATGCATTAGCACAAAACTAAACTTATGACACGGCCTCTCTGGCGGCCACTTAAAATGTGCACGCTTTTACGTGTTACATGAATAGATCATGAATATTGTGAAATTGTTTCAACTCGAACAATAGATTTTGGGTGTAACCGATACAAGAGCTATATACGACCAGTACGCTCTACCCGTGACATTTTGTGACAACATCTCCCCACTTAAAGAAAGTGCTACACTTTTAAAATTCAACAAAATGATAATATTTACACGTTAAGAAACTATTAATTCTTCTGAGCAAACGAGCGACAAAACGTACAAGCTGATCGCTCAATCGCTTGAGTATGTTATCTATTACCACTGCAGTTATAACCTAATTATAATATGTAATTACAATTTCAACAATATTCTACAATTGTACACTACCCTGTCGTAACATATACTACTATTGTACAATACACTGCAATACACTATTGTATTAAACCGGTCATTATGTGCGGCGACTTAAATAGTCTGCCCCAATATTGTCCTTTCCACGGTCTATTACACCGACTTTACGGTTGTTAATAACACTACTTCCTGTCACTACAAGAACTCCAACTTTACACATTGCATCCATCGCATTACCAGTATACTGTTTGCGAAATGGCGTAGGGTCTCTCGTTTCCCTAATCGGCTTTGCTAAAGTGTGCTTAAAGCTACACTGCACTACATCTGTTGGTCTCGACTTATCGGACCGAACAGTACTACACTCAGAGTCTAAACGACTTACCTCTCGTTTCTCTGCTACACTAAGCATGCCCGATATGTCTACATCGGCTGCTGTCTCCCTACCTACACTAGTGGGAAAATACATGGGACTAGTGTCCTCACTACTGTCTTCCTCACTATCCTCAATAACTGCAACATTAACTACGGTTAACACCCCTTGTTGCACATTATCGGTTCTACTGATATACTCTTTCAGCATATTCGCATGAAAGGTCTTTAACTTTCCGTTTATCTCGATACGGTAATCCATAGTGTTCACTATCCCTCTAACGTAAAACGGACCTTTCCATTGTAATAACAACTTGTTATTGTCGGTCGGGAGTAACAGTAACACCTGGTCATCTATCTTAAACTTCCTAGCTCTAGCTTTCTGGTCATAGTAGCGTTTATACTTGGTACTTGCCTTAACTAACTGACTTTGAGCTATCTTACAAGTCTCCTCTAGTTTCTCCTTCAGATCTAAAACATACTGATATGTAGTCTTAACCTCATCACTATCTACTTCACCTGCCCACATCTCTCTAAGAATCCTCATGGGACCTCTAACTGACCTACCGTACAATAACTCAAACGGAGAGAATCCTAAACTCTCTTGTGGTACCTCTCTAAATGCAAACAATAAAGCATTGAGATACTTGTCCCAATCTTTGGGTCTCTCGGTACACATACGCCGTAACATTTGCTTTAACGTCCCGTTAAATCGTTCGACTAACCCGTTACACATAGGGTGATATGGTGTTGTCATGATTTGACGCAAAGACAATAACCTGCTTACTTCAGCCATAAGTTCTGACGTAAACTGTGACCCACAATCAGTCAGCATTTCCTCTGGTA
>JAWPHD010015792.1:0-53325 GCA_037043455.1 Cyrtodaria siliqua
GCACTATGAAGTTGAGTATTGAACTCACTGATACAAGTAGACACCGTCGCGATATGGCTGAAAGAGTGTTAAAAAATGACGTTAAATCATACATTTGTTTTTCTTATATCCAGAATCGCAAATATATCGTTATCTACAATATGTATATTAATTTGCATAAAGTTCGAATCCACGGTTTATCGGAATACATTTAAATACAGATTAAATAAGTTCATGGTTTGATTGTCAATTGCGTTTACAGAAAGTATTAGTAGAAGAACCATTAACAGCAAAAATGGAGAAAACAGTGACCAAATCCAGAAGCATGCTGTTTGATTATAGACGAGAGATAGCAAAGCTGTCTGTTCCTATGCTGCAAAAGGTAGTCTGACATAAGTTTGGATTTACTAACTTCAGTTTGTTACACACAATGTAAAATCGATGAAAAACTAGAAATTTACATTATTATGTTGGAGCACCAATAATAATGGAGTGTCTTTACCCTCTCTAGCTCATATGCTAGTATAGATTACATTTACGCTGTGTTTGATAATCACAATGATGCTGGAACGCTGTGGTCTTGGTGGTAGGGCGTTGGACCTATGATCCAAAAATCGTGGGTTTGAGCCCCGCCATGACCCATATGTGAAAACCTCGAGCGTGATTCAAATAAGTTCACAGAGCTTTCGTTACAATCGATGTAAAATAATTAACATTAAACTAAACAATGTTTGTGATCATGTTCTTTTTATTATGTCATAGAGCAAATTATTAAAAATGCTCAGAATAAAAATCGTTTACAACCTATACTTCCTCTAATCTGTTCTGATAACAATATTGCTATTTTATTACTAATTATACTAGTTTTAATGACCTAAAATGATCTTACTATTGTATTTATAATAAAACGATTTTTTTTTAAAACTAAACAATATTTAAAGATAATTAACATTATTATACCTTTTTGTGTATTCAGGAACTCAGAAGAGCAATTATATCCGAGCTTGGCACATCCCTTCCAAGACGGTTCACGGGCATCGGCAATCATTTTGTAGAATATGCTAATTCGTGCATAGAAATAATCTGGCTAATGTACGTGCATGACCCGCCTATGCATCTGGAATGGCTGACCAAGGAGCAGGAGGGGACATTATTCAATGTAGACTTATATGATGTATATACGCGACCGGGAACTCTGTATGATTATTGTGTGTGGCCCGTGGTACGGTTACACAGAGACGGACCCGTGCTGTGTAAGGGTGTGGCACAGGGGAGATAGTCAGATTAGTAGGATTACAGTTTTATAATTGTATTTTAAACGGGAGTTGTTTTCTGCAGTTACGAATTGAAGACTGATGTCAATCATTGTTTTACAACTGTGTTTCTTTCGAATGAAATTCTCGCTTACCAGAGTTTGTTTCTTAACTAACCTTTGTCGATACTCTGATTCAATCCGTCACTTTTCTGGGAACTAGTCTGACTGTAGGCCCTGTCCCAATTTGAGTAAACTGATTTTGAGACTTTTTTAAAGTGTTGTTTTTATGGTTTTGCTACTTAATATTGAAAAAGTGGAAATGATTTTATTGACATGTTTAACCGTTTATAGACCAAGACGTATTTGATCATTTTCCGAAATTTACCCTTTTTAAAAAAAAAATATGTTCAACATCGATCGATCATTCTGGAAAAAGTCGGTGATTTTGGAGGAGACGAAACATAAAACATGTAAAACTAATACAAGTGTAGTGTTACTGCGTCAATAAAATTACCTTCAAGGATCGTTTTATGTTCGAAATATGCAATTTATGTTGACAACTGCACTTTTTCTTATTTCTCTGACGCGGCCATCTTAGCAGACAACATCGACGCAAAATCCGTTGTAAACCAGTCAGAATTTTGCAACAATCGTTTTAATTGGTCAATTTAAACTAATAAGCGCGCGATAACATTCTGGTTTACGAACCATAAACTCGATGAATGAACTATATCGCTTCAACAAGGGACGCAGTCAACAATTTTATGTGAATGAAATTAAATGCCTTTACAATTGTGTCATCACAAGGACATAGGCCTAGTTCGTAGAAATATTCATGGAACGTTTACTACTGTGGTGTGTTCTGATATTTCCTTATAACTACAAAAAGAGCTATATTTCCGTATAAAATAGTTTTCATTCCCTTCAGATACCGAAACCTTGATAGAATAACCTTTAAATTGAGATAATTTATTTCTTTTTTCATTCCCTTCAGAACTTGCAACATTGACTTGCAGCATTCAAAAGAAAGAGCTATATTTCCGTTATTCATTCCCTTCAGTTTTTTGTTGAAACGTCTGTGTTTAATTTAAGGGTTTGATGTTATTCATTCCCTCCAAACTGTTGTCGAAACCTCTGTGCTAATTTAAGGGTTTGATATTTTTCATTCCCTTCAAATTGTTGTCGAAACGTCCGTGCTAATTTAAGGTTTTCATGTTATTCATTCCCTCCAATTTCTTGTAAAAATGTAAGTGCCCAATCAAAATTAATATTAATTTAAATTGGGATAAATTCCTTTTCACTCCCTTCCTAGTTTGCAACAGTGAAAGTGATCAGATATCAAAAATGGCCAAAACACCGCAATTCATCATCATTTTACGTGTCCAGATTTCAAAAACAGGCAAAAATGCCTATTGCAACAACATGATCTGTGTCCACATTTCCAAAACCTTGATATTTTACCCCAAAAAGTAATCCAAGCCCCTTTTTCTATGTATTTGTCCCAAAAGGAGACCCTTTCCCCGGAATATACCTTCCATGTGTCACATTATAACAACTTCTAAAATGTGGACACGGCTCAATAAGGCGGTGTGTCCACATTTTAAAAAAATACGCTTTTCTTAGGAAAACCATACTTTTTTAAAATGTGGACACAACTATATAAGGCGGTGTGTCCACATTTCAAAAAATACACTTTTCTTAGGAAAACCATAATTTTTTAAAATGTGGACACGCTTCCTTATAGAGCCGTGTCCACATTTTAAAAAAAAAGACACTTTTCTTAGGAAAAATATGCTTTTTTAAAATGTGGACACACCGCCTTATAGAGCCGTGTCCACATTTTAAAAAAGTATGTTTTTCCTAAGAAAAGTGTCTTTTTTTAAAATGTGGACACACCGCCTTATAGAGCCGTGTCCACATTTTAAAAAAGCATGTTTTTCCTTAGAAAAGTGTCTTTTTTTAAAATGTGGACACACCGCCTTATAGAGCCGTGTCCACATTTTAAAAAAGCATGTTTTTCCTAAGAAAAGTGTCTTTTTTAAAATGTGGACACACCGCCTTATAGAGCCGTGTCCACATTTTAAAAAAGCAAGTTTTTCCTAAGAAAAGTGTCTTTTTTTAAATGTGGACACACCGCCTTATAGAGCCGTGTCCACATTTTAGAAGTTGTTATAATGTGACACATGGAAGGTATATTCCGGGGAAAGGGTCTCCTTTGGGACAAATAAATAGAAAAAGGGGTTTGAATTACTTTTTGGGGGTAAAATATCAAGTTTTTGGAAATGTGGACACAGATCGTCTTTGTGATTTACGCATTTTTCGCATTTTTGAAAAATGGACACGTTCAATGTTTCAAGTTCTGAAGGGAATGAAAAATAATATTTTTCAATTTACAACATATTTAGTAGAATGCCGGCATGTTCTGAAGGGAATACAAATTAATATTCTCCATTTACAGCTATTTAGTCAATGTGGCAAGTTCTGAAGGGAATGAATAAAATCATTTTTTGATATTTGTTTAACATGCCTAAAATGAACGTGTCCATGCGGTCCTTTTCATTCATTTGGTTCATTAAGGCATGCTCGACCTCTAGTCCAATGAAAAACGTCGTTATATAATGGTAGCCGTGAAAATAGACTGGTTTTAAAACCCATTACTACGAGCAAAATAAGTGCAAAAATCAGTTTACTCAAATTGGGACAGGGCCTGACTGTATTGACCAATCAGATGCATCCGTTTCAAGCTGAAGCGGAGATAATACCTGATAATAATAGATCGATAATTAATACCAAGTGCGATTATTACAGTCCATGTGACTGCAGCTATATGTAATTAATTATCAGTCAAAAGTAAATATTTTCTAAATAGCAATCACAACGGAAGTGATTAACCGTGTTTTACAGTTTGCTCTAAAATATATACTGCGCATGTCTGCATTTATTTATCGGCTGGGGACAGTTGTAACTCTGAGATGTGAGAACATTGAATAACAATCGTTATGTTCAATGTGTGATGACAAACATTTTGTTTGGTTTTGTCAGTTAATTATGAAAGTGTTCGCATGCATTGTGCGTGTGCATATAGGGTATAAATTGATAAATAAATAAAGAAAGAACTGTTGTTGTTGCTTTACATAGTTTTATTTATTCTGGTACATGTATTACCTGAAAATTATGTGTACTTTTTTTTATTAATTCCACAGCACAACGAGGTTGATGTTCAAACGGTTTAAGTTTAATATACTCTCTAAAACTAGAAAATATATTTAAAAGTAGAATAACTAACAATTATAATTTACTGCTTGATTCACGTTTCAGTACCCTCCGTTTTGAATTTATGTTTGAGATAACGTTTATGTTTCTCAGGATAATGAGATAAGGTACTAAACGTTTCAGTTAAAAATATGTAGATGTTTTTGAGTTGTTCAACTTTTAATCTTTCTGATTTTCAAGGGACATACACCTTAATAAGATCTGTGTCGATTAATTATACATTCGAGAATTCTTGTTTCCAAGGGCAATACGAGCATCAAATGTATGCCAATCGAAATCCTATGTCATGAATAAACTATTTTCATGGCACAGTAGACAAAAAAAATCGAAAATAGCATTCACAGAACACAATCAACCAAATAAAAAAAAATAAACAAACAAACAAACAACAACAATTTTATTGGAAAAATAAGTAAAAAAATCGTACATATCGTCCTGAGTCCGTAATCATATAGCTTCTTAGCAATATCTTAACTTAAGTCAATGTTTATCAATTTTTAAACACCTGTTTCTTTCTACCTGTTTCTAAACGATTTATAAACCCCACAGCTAAACCTGTATCTTAAAATAGGTGCTCTGTAGTGTCGCTGAGAGGTTAATAAGGACATTGGAAAATACGCAAAAATCTTCAATTTTTACTTTAGTAATATTTTCTATTTTAAAGCTATACAGTCCCTATTTTAACTGGTAATAACTCATGAATATGAATGAGTCACGTGTGAAGTAGTTTCAAATCGACGAACACTCCAAAAGTCGGTATATAAGCAGAAATCGATGCATTTCTATTTTGCCTCCGTACAGGTAACATCGATAAATATACGGCTCCAGAATATATGTGATAAACAATAGTTGCCCGGAACGGGATTTGAACCACAGCCTTGCACTTATAAGTTTTGAAAAATGTACGCTGACCCATTAGACCACTGCTATTTATTGGTATGTTGTAGCATTTTTAACACTAAATAGGCATTACGTTATAACAAGCGCGCGCACACACAAACTCATCAAGCGCTAAATAACAAGTCGAAATTGGTTGTTTTGAGGCGAAGTATTAGTTTCATATTGATAACATACAGTATTACAACAGGCAATGTGCGACAATATGGACTACATATTTATTGATCCATCTTTAGTTGCGTTCAAATATGTTAAGTTATTTTGCCTCATAATAAATGGTAGTTAGTATACTATTTCTCAAAAAGTGTTGTAGCTTAGTGGATAGAGCACCGGACTTGAAATCAGAATGTCGTGTGTTCGTGCCCCGAAAGGGGCTAACTTTGTTTTTTTTCTGTAAAAATTACTGTTACCTGTGTATAGGTACGATGTGCTCTGGTCGATGTATATACAGTAAATGATTTCCTACGCTATATTTGTTCGCTTAAAGCTGTACAGTCCCTATTTTAACTGGTAATAACTCATGAATATGAATGAGTCACGTGTGACGTAGTTTCAAATCGACGAACACCCCAAAAGTCGGTATATAAGGAGAAATCGATACGTAAAATTTCACATGTTAATTTAGCCTCCGTACAGGTAACATCGATAAATATACGGCTCCAGAATATATGTGATTAAAAAATAGTTGCCCGGAACGGGATTTGAACCACAGCCTTGCACTTGTAAGATTTGAAAGACTTGTACGCTGAACCTCTAGACCACTGCTATTTATTGGTATTTTGTAGCATTTTTAACACTAAATAGGCATTACGTAATAACAAGAGCGCGCACACCAAACTCGTAAAGCGCTAAATAACAAGTCGAGATATGGTTGATTTGAGGCGAAGTATTAGTTTCATATTGATAAGATACAGTATTACACCAGGCAATGTTAATTTACACGTGCGACAATATGGACGGCATATTTATTGATCCATCATTAGTTGCCTTCAAATATGTTAAGTTATTTTGCTGATAATATATGGTAGTTAGTATACTCTTTTCTCAAGTAGCGTCGTAGTTCAGTGGATAGAGCAGAGGACTTGAAATCAGAAGGTCGTGTGTTCGAGCCCCGAAAGAAGCTAACTTTTTTTTTTGTAAAAATTACTGTTACCTGTGTATAGGTACGATGTGCACCGGTCGATGTATTTTCAGTAAATGATTTCCTTCACTATATTTGCTCGCTTAAATACCCGATTTCGACATGAGCTGGTGAACATGAAGTTACAAATAAAGACACGCCTACAAAGAAGAAATAGATTGATATAGAGACTGTAGCTTTAAGTTGCTTTATGAATACATACAAGCCAATAGCAAAACGTAACTTATGCTTACGCATGAAAGAATTTATGTGATTACATTCCCTCCCAGATTCTCTACCAGATTATCTACCTAACAACCTGTACACACAGACATTTTTATCCTAACCAATGTTATATATATATATTGATTACTGCACACCGTGTCGATCGATACTCGATACGTATGGGTATATGGGTATACACACATGATATTTAGTTTCGTTTTAAAAACAAACAACTTTAACACATTTAAATATAGCAATTTGTGACATAATGCAAAATGTCTGGGTTGTGAACCTAGTCTTCTTGAGACTGCGCCAATTTGTCGTTCAATTTAGAAATACCTTGACCCACTTTGATTTCAATATTAATAGCATGAATTCCGGGAACCATTAAGTGACATATTCCTGGAAGGCAAGATAAACGGATTGATCAGCGTGTAAGTTTATCATTTCATTTTTACTGTTTTGTTACATGTATTTTAGTATTTGGTTTAAATGTAAACCTGTCTCTCTGGATAAAAGATGTGAAACTCATATCCATCTTATACAGTACAAAAAGTTTTGTTAAAAAGTTTATAAACCCCATTTAATAGTATTATACTTCCTGGTCCTTAGTATATGTTGTTAATATTATAGACAGGTATAACATTTACCACATTTTATAAAACGTTGATGAGTGTGACCGCTATGTAAGAAGTAAAGTGATTCTTTCAACGTGAGGGTTCCGTCGCGAATACTTGGCTACACCACCATTTCATATTCATTTCACATTAATGCATGTATTGGTGATTTAGAGTTTAAAGGTCAGTCTGTGTATTTGAATAACAGGCAATATGAGTAGTATACAAATGATTGATATTATCAAAAGGATAAAAGACGAAACTTAAAAGCACTAACCCGCCAAATAGCGGCACAATTACACTACAAAACCGTTTATCCAAACCCTATCCAGATGTTCAGGTCATAAAATAATATATGTGAATAAAAGTATGTGTTTATTCACAGGTACTTAAAATACCTGAGATTGAATATGCGTAAGATGACGAATTGGTATAGGTTGCATATAAGCTAAGGTTAACTCATTTAGAAATGTAAATTCCTATATAATTATTTTCATTTCAGGAAAACAGCATTACACGATGTCGAAAACTTCATTAGAAATATTGTTTGATTATGTGAAAAATCAACGAGAAACCTCTATACCTAAACAGCTACTTAAATGGGGCATGCGACCAGTACGACTTTATTTACCAAAGACTGCCCCCAAAAGAGCATACCATCATCAATTATTTATCAACGTTTTTACAAAACGCTAAGGAGAATAAATTGGATATAGCCTATAAACAATTAAATTTGGCTGAAGGGGAATATGTTCAAATACAAAATATACTACAGATATCTCAGGTAAGCAGAGTAAATGTGTTTCATCTGATATATCTCTTGTATTTTATTATAATAAAGATACAGTTGCGTCGATGGTACAACATTCAGAAGGAATACACAATATAACCCGGGCTAAGTCAGCACAGAGTGTGTAAATTCTGGCATTAACTTTATTTCTGGCAACGGTTAAGCTTTTCCCCACCACTGTCTTGGGCATATGATAACACTTTCAAATATGCGTTTTATATACTTGATGTGCCTTTGCTTTGTCAATTGCTCAGTTCATTACAGGGACCTGGTAATCACGGAAGAAGTCAAGGTATAAACCCATCCGGAGCCAGGGAAATTGGACAAGATGGTGAATATAATGGAAAACACCCATCACGGGATGATAGGACTGTTCCCGGCCCTACTCAACTACAGAGTACACGATATGATCAACTGTCTACTGCCGGGAACGTTAGCGATCCGCCACAACACAATGACAGTACACCTTCCAAACAAGCACAACCTGTGAATCATTCCCACACTACAGAGCAGGCAAACACATATCCGAACGCTTACTCCAAAAGCAAAGATGAACAGAAATCATTTCAAACTTCAGAATCTAGGTATGTACATATAAACACAACACATGTATCGATGTTAATATGTTTGTATTTTCCAGTGCACAATGTTTTTTCTTCAATTAAAAGTAAGTGTATTTTAACAATACGAAACTTGTACTTCTCAAAGTCTCTATTTGTGTTTCAGGTATTGCTAAAAAGCTAGGAGACCTGTATCCCACTATAATATATACATAAGAGGCTATAACATGTATTCAATAGTTTACTATAGAAAGGCCTCCTGATGCCTCTAAAACAATATGCATGTTGATATTCATGTTTTCTAGACGGATCTAGTTTACAGTAAACGCTGATGCTCATGCGTAAGCTATATGAAACCGCTATGTCTAACAAATACACGTACAACAAATTGTATATGAACCCTTACTCAGGGTGGCGAAACCACGTGACTGTTTGATCGGATTCACTGCAAAAAAGTGTGAACAAAATCGCCCGATGCAGGTTAGTGTTCGCTTCATAACTTTCTTAATATGTATCGAATTTCATTCAACTAAAGTGCACATACTCCTCCAAAGTGAGCTCTTTTCTCCGACGCAAATGATAATTTGATTTATCTAGTACTTTCTGAGATTAGCCTTCCCAAAGTCTTGGAAACGAAATAAATATGTGACCGTGTACATTTTGGGAGGGCTAATCTCGAGAAGTACTGAATGAATCAAATTGCCTTTTGCGGCGGAGGAAAGAGCTCACATTGTAAGGGTATGTGCGCGTTTTGTGAACAAGACTCGTTAACTATTAAGGAAGTTATAAAAAACCATACCTGAATCGAGCGCTTTGTTTACATTTTTTAATCAAAATGTCTCGTGGTTTCGCTACCCTGCTTACTGCTAAAACTACTCACCCATGGCGAAAAAGAAAACGCAGCCGTTGGAATATACGTTTAAGCTAAAGTTGAGACACGGTATATATAAAGACGTGTTGCGTATGCAAATCATATTTTGCGAGCAATAGATCAACATTTTAATATTGCTTCGTTAATTAGTTTTTCTTTCATTTTGATCAACAGATAACAGTTATATTGAATGAATAAAATGTCTTCAAATAAGCGTTGGTAGATGTAACTGTAAACTACTTTAGAAATGAAGAATCACAACTATCTCAAATGTCCATCACGTTATGTCAATATTGTATAGTATGCATTATTATTCTATACCTAATTTATACATCCAATCGTAGACGCTCTTTCGAGTCATGTGACCGTACAATATATTTCCGTATCGGGACGCACGCGCGTACAAAATATCCCGTATTTTGTTCGTATTGTACGCTTCACAGGTTCCATGTTAAACCTATGATAAAGACCGAAACGCGTGAAAAGGTCCGAATAAAAATCAGAACCGACAGGCTTCTGTCATTACCTAACCATAAATTGTTGTCAAGTAATGAAAACCTATCTATTGCACATATTTTTATTTAATTTTCCTTTATAACAAAAAAAAAACACAAAAAACTAGCATAATATATCATTGTTTGAAACTGACCTTCGGTAGTATTTAATCACTGTTGACAACGGAGAAATGGGCATTCTTTCAAGCAAATAAAGCTTGAGAGTAAGCCATGTCGAACACAATATATAAAATACATAGACCTACATGCAATTGTGCTTTCGATGTTCATAGCGACTTGCTTGAAAGCATGAAACAAACGAAAGTTATATCCGAATTATAAATGATTGGTTAAAATAAAGGTATAGAATAAAAAGGTTACTTAACATGGTTCTGTACAATACGGGATATATTTGGACTCGTACACAGCTGGAAAAAATCATATTGGACTCGCCTAACGGCTCGTCCAATATGACTTTTCCAGCTGTGTACTCGTCCAAATATATCTCCGTATTGTACAGAACCATGTTAAATAACCTATAATTATTGTATACTTTCATATTGTCCCGTTTAGTTTGCATTGATCTAAGTGTGCAATATTCTACGATATTGCACACATTGATATTGCACGGAAACTTTTTCTCGTGCTTGGTAAGAGCCGCGAAATAGAAATAAGGAACTACTTTCAAATAAAAATAACGGAATCCTTCCTATAGTGTCAACAAAAAAATACGTGTTTTTCCCAACCTTTTATGGTAGAAATTGATAAAATAATTGAAATGGTCACTCACCCACTGTTTTTAACGTTATCGAGTGGTAAGGGGGCACTCCTCAGTAAATCAGAAAGAAATCAACTAAGTATCTTTTAGGTCCATGGATGGTCTTTATAATAATTATGAAGCACATGTTTGATGTTTTTTTCAGTTTTGATTACTTCTAAGTTTATTTTGGTGTATTGGAATATGCATTCTTTGGGTTTTTTGGAGGCTATAAATAGAGAAATGTGAACCAATCAAAAACTTCCCAAAAGTAGTTAAAATGGCTGATTTTCACTGACGAGGAGATCAGCGTGGAATAACTTTTTAAAATGCCGGACTAGGTATGTAAAATTTAGCATTTCCTGATATGCAAGAGCATTATGAGTGCAGACATGACTCTGATATGTGTAGGAAAAATTTTTGTTTTTATTTATTGACATTTGAAATATTGCTAAAATTGCATTTTTAGCATGTTTTAAGGGGTGGGGTAATCTTAAAGAAATGGGACTAAAGTTGTACAGAAAATGCTTTTTGATACTTTTATTTGGTATGGAAACATGGGTAATTTTATTGTCTTCTAAGAAATGTATGACACAATGATGATGTGATTTATATTTTCTCAAGGATTCAGGCTAAGAGCTTGTCATGTGTTTGATGATTGATAAATGTACATTAAACTGTGTAGTGCCCCCTAAACAAACTTTAGAAAAATCTCTTGATGTTTTAAATGACGTCATCCGACGTCGACGTCGTTTTCGCGCAAAATAATCATTCACACAAAATGAAACTGAATGACAAGATAGGAATTCCATCAAAAGCTATACGAATAACACAAATATAATGAAAAGTAATAGTCATACAATTAACATTGATCGAAAACAATATGAAAGTATACAATAAAAAGGTTATTGAATTTGTATGGCTAAATACTACTTGGAACTCGTTGTTTTGTCGCAGGACGACTCGCAAGCTCGTCGTCCTTTGCCAAAACAACTCGTTCCAAGTAATATTTAGCCATACAAATTCAATAACCTATATTAGCGGCCTGGGAATTGATGTTTCATTGGAAATATAATTTATTGTAATCTGTTCAAACTGTTATTCTCACAGGTCTAAATTTCCCCCATCTTAAATATAAAGGAACATAATAAAAGAAAGAGCACAATGAAGAGGGATTAACATCTGATAGTGTACACCAATCTATGAATATGATATGTACCTTTACAAACAATTGTTATCGTTACAGTAAAAGGGCAAGCCAGAAAATGAAACACAATAACCCAAACATCGCAGATCTGAGTGATACAAACAGGCCAACAAAGATAGCCGAGCGGTTCTCAGAACTATACGACAATCAATGGACGGAGGCGTATGAGGCTTTGATGAAAGGGAATGAAAAGGAAGAACAGACTATCAACTTTCTCTTGCAAATTGTACAGGTAGTTTATATCCGAAAATGGTATACTTTGTCTTCTGGCTATCAACAAAGACAAAACTGTGGCACATTCAATGCTAGAAGTCCATGTTTGTACAATTTATCAAATGTTTTTGTTTCGGGTCCATAGAAATATAATTTTGTATTTATATAGTTTTGGAAAATAACTGAAATGTTAAGTATAAATAGTCGTTAAAGGTAATGAAAACGCATGGAGATGTAATTCTAATATAAGCAATCTACGAGTTTCAACCATTATCAAATTAATTTGTTTAATTTAGTTTAAAATCTGAAAATATCATGCACTACAAAGCAGAAATTAATGTTATCGAAGCCTGTAATAATACCTTTCGAAATCTGAATGATATGTTGCACTTCGACACTCTTTCTATTTCTACTATGGTTAATAATATCTATCCTATCGAACTTCAACTCAATAAAGCTAATATTCCAGATACTTTCGCTTCTTTTCTCGATTTACATTTCCAATTGAATATGAAGGAATGATATGCAAACGTTATCATAGGAGAGATTATTATATTTTTGACTTTATTACTTATCCCACTTAGAAGGGGATATTATCCAAGGGGATGTTATCCAACTTTTTATGGGGTATATCTTATTCGCTTTTTTAGAGATTGTAATCAAGTTGAGGACGTTGTATAACATTCGCAACCTTTGCTACCGTTACCATAAACTTCGAAAAACGTTTGCACAATGTTATCATAGAAACTATAATACTTGTAAACTACAAAATGTCATTTGAGAGTTATTCTACTATCACAACTTGACTTTCAAGATGACGTGATTTACGAGCGTTGTAAGATCCTAGGTCATGATCAAGTTCGTGCTTGTTAGAAAGTTTATCAATATAGCTTATGACCCTTTACCTATGATGTCTTCTACCTAAATCATAAAAATGCTGGTAACGGTTAATGTTTGTCTCTAATCTTGTCTTGTCGTCCACTTAACGGTTTATACCTCTGGCTTCTGCCAAGTCATTGTGTATTTCGAGGCTTTTATTTTTTATTCTTGTGTATATTCCGATACACATACTCATCTGTAAAGGATATATCCCCAGGCGAGGATTTGTTCATTTACACTGCCTCTTTTGCTTAGGATAACAATACAGTTAGTGTGAGGTTTGATGCACTCTGTAAACTTGTTTTAACTCCCAGCGGCCTTTTTTCCACTGACTGTTTCAGGACGGAAACCCTTTAATGTTGGTGTATCGAAACAATTGAATCTATTTTACTTTTATGTTATCACTATATGTGTTGACAGTGAATGCTACCTTTCCATCTGTATATATGTTTACATATTTAAATAGGGGGCATTTAATTTCTGCAAAGCCGAATCAGAGAAGCAAGTCTCGGACATGACCCTAGCTTTCCAAAAACTACTGGAGTTTGGTGATCCCACAGCAGACGGAGTAAGTACAATCAACTGTTTTCATACTAAAATATGCGGGAAATAAATTAGTCTACAAAAGTTCATAAAACCTTTGTACAAATCATGTTTTCATAATTTGTATATACGTTGTTTTACTTTCTTATGAAATGCTATTTACATTAAAATGCACAATAAACTGCGAATTTCAGTGATTTATATATTGTTTACGATTAAATGAAAATAAAATTTAAGAAAATAATAAATGTGATACTCGCTTAAGAGTGATTTAAAAACACTAACAATATATTACAACTATTGGAATTTTACTTAGGTTGTATAGTACATATTGGTTATAAATGTAGTCCGCACTTTGAAGTAATGAAACGCCATATATCTTGAATTTACTTCAACATCGACTCGAAAAGGCAGATGTAGCAATCATTCACATTAGCGTTCGTTTAGTGCAGTGGTCGTTTGGGACCAACGAGCCCAAAATATGTGCATTTCGTGAATAAGCCGGGTCTAGGGGCGTGAGAGTTGTTGCTACTTACATTACCTGTCATGAACAGACTCAATAAAACCGAGTCTGCTATATTATTTTCTTGGGTGTGTTTGTTGCTTCCAAAGGATCCTCTTTATCTGTATTTATTATTAGAAAGTAAGATATAAATTCAACTTCATGTATTAATGTATTATGCATATATATATAGTTAAGTAAAATGTTTAACATTTAGAAGAAAATCAAGTCTACCTTAGCCAATGCTGACACCAATTTGCTTATCCAGTATCGGAAGGAACTCGCAGAGTTGGCATTACCAAGACTGCAAAGGGTAAACATAACAACAATATTTATTCCACCGTTTGATAAAATAAATGGTTGTTCCTTACCGTAAGTAAATACGTATGTTCGGCATATACTTTCATTCAGATAAGATCTTCACAAACAAAAACAATTAATCGCACAATAAACAACAGAAAAGTCAAACACCCATCTACTAATTGCTTTTATCACATAACATGGCGTCTGGGAGTGCAGTAAAGCCATGACTTATTTCTCGTAATACACTAGTGGTACAGATGCAAATGAGGACCGAATCACTGTGTTTGTATATGTTAAAACCTTTAATACCAATTGTTTTCGTGGTATATCATACAGTACGTTCAGACGCCTTAATTATGTATCATTATTTGAAATCTTACTTCATAAAATTAACGTTAGTAACGTTAAATTTGGTTAGGGTGTCGCATTATTTGTAAGGCGAACGCATTTACAACCACGTAACGTAGCGACGTCGTGTAAACAACGTCATGATTTGCCTTACAAATTGTCGCCGTATATAAGGAAAATTGACAAGAAAATTCAAAACATTAAAGTGAAACTATCACGTCGTAGTAGGGTTATGTGATAAACAGAATCTTACATTCGTGACTGTGTGTTATTGACTTTTAATAAACTAGCTAGATAAAAAGATAGGATACTCGGCAAGAGCCTCGTATCCTATCATTTTATCCAACTCGTTTATTAAAATCATTAATCATGTAAGATCCTCTATGTATCGTAAGCATAGACCTATGATACGTATGTTATTTTAAATATTATTAGAATATTTTGTATATAATAACAAACTATATTATTTCAGAACAAATAATGAAATCCAATCTGCATAATTTATGCTAATTATAGGCCTAATGGCAAACATTCATACGATGTTCTTTTGACAAAAAAAAAATAATTGATATAAGCTGTATAATCGTTTCCTTTTTATTTTCAGGACTTCATTGATAGGCCCGAATTGTTTCCATATATTTTCTCACAATCGTTTGGTTCGAATAAAAAGAAGCCAGGTGAAAAGGGACCAACTGCAATGTATGCGAAAAGATGTGTAGAGCTCACATGGTGGATGTGTGTACAGGACCCTCCGATCCTAATGCATCGCTGTGATCCAAAAGACGACAGTTTCAATTCGAACATCTACCGGGCTTACACCAGAACGGGGACAAAAGTCAAATTTTATGTGTGGCCTGCCTTAATTCTAAACGAGGGTGGTCCTGTGTTAATGAAAGGCGTGGCACAGTGCCGCTAGATATAAACCGAAAACAGACACGTTATTTTACCTTTTTATTAATTAATTTTTGTGTGGTTTCGTTTAATTTGGAAACTAACAGTAAGCAAATCCACAAGATCAATCGGAAGCTTTATACGAAGGTTTTAACAGAATACAACACTGTCCTGTCCTGATAGGATCGTACTAAAGTAAAGTGTCGTTATAGTTAATTGTTTTCTCAGTTCCGGCATATGTTTAAGAGAAACAGACAATTCAAATTACTCAAAACATTAATATCTCTGTTTTGTTGAATTAAATGTGAATCAAATAATTTAGACTAACATGTGAATGTCATTTATATTTGAATATAGTATTTATTGAATGATTAAATTCTTGATTCTCATTCCGCATGGTGATTTGAAAAACTCATATATAACAGAGGAATGCCATATTCTGACGTACTTGACAAAACTCCCGCAATCCGATTGGTTGACGATGAATATTTTAAGACTCTTAAGGTGCAAGGGGACGAAATCATATTTTTATTCATATTTGTTAATACGTTCATATGAATATATGTTGATAAGTATCTGTCAAGTTTTATTGAAATGTTTCATTGATTATTATTACACAGTTGAACCTTAGGAATTATATATTCAGGAATTGTTGAGTATCGCAAGTTACGTAATTATCTACTCCTTCAATATCGAACGAATAATGCGTCTTCTTGGTGTCATTGAATCACCATACACCGGTAGCCGCCAGGTTGGCGAGTTTTCATAAGCTACGGAAACATAGTGTGGCGGTTATCTAAGGTGTACTACTTGCAGGTTACATTTTAAAAAATGTCCGTTCAAATGGGACATATATGCGAGCATCGGAACGTTTGATCAGAAGGACTATTTGGTCCGCTATCTTAAAAACAAATCAAACATGCTGGGGAACGGTCAAGCGGAATTTTCAACCAAATGCATATTTAGTTGAACATTTCACTTGACCTAACCCCATCCATTTTTTTAAGATGGCGGACCATAAGTCCTTAAGACCAGTGCTCTAAAAAAAAATCGATGTTGTTGTTGGAATGTTTTGTATGAATATTGTCATTGCATTTGCATCAACTGATACAGTGTCTACGTCTGCGTGCATATTAATATCAGTGCTAATTTTGTATGTGTATATATTATATAGTGTACACCAATCAACACGGATGCAAACAAAAGCAATGTAAGGTTTATTCTATATATTTAGAAAACACAGTCTATGTAAATGGTCTTCATGTTGATTTAAATAGATAGCCGTACAAATATAATTCCTACCAGTCAATATCATATCTGAATAGTTGTTAGAGCACTAGACCAGTAAGAAGGTCCTGTGTTCGAGGCACATTTCAGACACAAAAGTTTGTTCGTAGTTAGCTGAGCCAGATAATTTTCAACCGAAGATATAACTGTTTTGAAGGGAACGGTTCAACCAATATATTTTAGAGGAGTTATTGTGGTACCGGGCAAAGAATAGGGCCACTGCAGATCCTGTTCGAGGGGTAGGCAGAGGGGTAGTACCCCACCCCCACTCTAATTCTACACAGTGCGATTATAGTCACACACACAAAACAAAGTTGTGATTAAAATGATTAAATATTACTGGTGGAGCTATGATACAAACATATGTTTTGAGCTATAAGTATAATAGTTCGACCATGCGTATGTGACTGACTGCGAGTTTTAATGTGTAAATATGATTAATTTATGCATTATATCAGTATGTTGGTTTATGCATTATATCAGTATGTTGGTTTATGCATTATATCAGTATGTTGGTTTATGCATTATATCAGTATGTTGGTTTATGCATTATATCAGTATGTTGGTTTATGCATTATATCAGTATGTTGGTTTATGCATTATATCAGTATGTTTGTTTATGCATTATATCAGTATGTTTGTTTATGCATTATATTATGTTTGTTCTTAAATTATCAGTTGTATGCTAAGTATGGGTGTATCATTGTTTGTATATGCTCTCATATGCATAGAGAAAATAAAGATTACTACTACTATAACAACTTTTGAAAATTCCTTTTCTGAACCAGATACCCATGAGCGATAGTATGCCAAATGTAAAATGGTGTTTCTGTACATTGACAACTCCGATTTGGGCTTATCCTGACTTTGTGTTTTTATCTGTGGGTAGGAGTAGGTACAGTAGATTTCTATAGAAAAATATCTGTCATTAAGTCATTCCCACTACCTCCATGATTGTTTAAATGAGCATGTTACACTTCACTAAAAATGCCATGTTCGAGGCATGTTACACAACTTTTGTATTGTACGTGACTAATGAAAGCTGGTTTATCGTTTATTATACAGGTATTTAGTTTACAGGTACATTTCAAAAATAGGCCTTGGGCTTTGGCCCTAATTATTGGCTCGCTGGAACCTTATGAGAATACGTGTTTTGTTTTGTTTAGGCATCTTTTGGTGGCCCATTTATTCTCCCCGTCATAGGTGTCTGTGGGGAAAGGAGAAAAGTACACACCGTACAAAATGCAATTATGAATGAAATCATACTAATACGTTGTAAACGTTGTCGAACGTTATTCACTTATCTTTCATCATATATAAATAATACAGATTATCTTACTGGTGAATATTTTGCATCTAGATACCGGGAATTATATAGATACTGGGGAGTATTTTTTATCTAGATACTAGGGGAATATTCTGTATCTAGATACTGGGAATTATAATACTAGGTAATATTGTGTATCTAGATACTGGAGAATATTCTGTAACTAGATACCGGAGAATATTCTGTCTCTAGATACTAGGGGAATATTCTGTATCTAGATACTGGGCAATATTATGTATCTAGATACTGGGCAATATTCTGTATACATGTACTGGTGAATATTCTGTATCTAGATACTGGGGAATGCTCTGTATCTAGATACTGGAGACTATTCTGTATCTAGATACTGGGGAATATTCTGTATCTATACTAAGAAAAAAAGAACACTATATGATGTTATGTGTTATGATGTAGAGATACAGTTTATCATCGTGTGTTGTAGCTATCTTTTTCTAGAAAGTGAATGCATACGTTTGATTTCTTTTTCATCATAGCTAGGCGCCCTGCCGTAGTTCGTCCGTAGGTTGTCTGTCCTTGGTAGTTCGCACTTATTTCTCCCTATATATAATTCTGCTTTGTGAACGTGAATCTCTTACCAGATCCCACATTTCGAAGGTTGCCGTAGTGAGTTCAAATTATCTCCCTTTAATATATTTACTGAATTCACAGTATCCCCAAGATCCGGCACCTTTCATTGTCACTGTCTTAATAAAGCTGTGTGTGGTTGAACGCTTAAATGTGATACCACTTATATGAGCTATAATTGTATGTATGTATGTATGCGTGTATATGTTAACTGTGTCTCCAGACGAGTGTGTAATGATGTAGAGATACAGTTTTTCAGCGTGTGTTGCAGCTATTCTTTTCTAGGAAGTCAATGCATACGTTTGATTTATCTTTCATCATAGCTAGGCACCCTGCAGTAGTTCGTCCGAAGGTTGTCTGTCCTTGGTGGTTCGCAAATATTTCTCCCTATATATAATTCTGCTTTGTGAACGTGAATCTCTTACGAGATCCCGAATTTCGAAAGTTGCCGTAGTGAGTTAAAATTATCTCCCTTTAATATATTTACTGAATTCACAGTATACCCAAGATCCGGCACATATCGGTTGGTGTATTATGTTTGTCAGCGTAATTATGTTGTGTTTTATGGGCTAAATTTTACGGACATTGTCCCTTTAATCAATGTGACTACTTTCGTTTTCTCTTTAATCAATGTGTTATATTGACTTTATATGCGTATTGAAGCATTACACTATTGAGGCATGCCTATGACAATACATTTAACAACATATATTATTTGAGCTTGTATATTAAAATTTATTTAATTTCAAAAGCATTCAGGCATTATTTTTCAATTTCAAATATACATATATGCTGTTCCCACAACAAGGTATTATATGAAGACCCCGTATCAGGCTGAATACCTGTATCTATAAAGTAGAATATACCAAATTGTTATATTTAACACAGTTTGGAAAAAACTATTGCTATCTCGATTCAACATTATTTAAATATGTTTACGTTACATGTATATGGAATGTTCAACTGTACTTCAGCTTTATATTCTCATATCGTGTGGAGGGACTATAGTCCTTAGAAATACACACACACACACATACATCGTGTGAATGGTAAAACGTTAATGTTGCCTGTGATATGAATGTACTGTGTTTGTATAATTGTTCTATAAATAGCTCAGCGTATTAACGATTGATCTTACTCAGGGAAGTATAAAACATTCATATTCGTGGAATAGATGAACTAAACTACACCGATATTAGTTCATGTGGTCAGTCGTTTAGAGTTATGTAAGTATATGTTTATTTTGACACCAACTTTATTTTCTGGTTTAGCTTATAGTACTCGTACTTTGTATATAAAATATACATTACAGGGTGTAATAACAAATATCTTAACTACCTTCCTGTTTATAGTAAGCTGTTCACGAACACATATCGTGATTGGGGATTCACTAAATACCTACCACTTCGATTACATGACGTCATCTTCTTGCGTACACCGAGTTAACTCCCTTGATCTCCAACTCTTCAACAGTAAACAACATGAAAACTAGCGGTAAAATGATAAATTCGTTAAAATGTTAACATAACCTGACGTTTAACTAGATTGGTAACAAACTTCAGATAGTTTAAATGATAGACATATGAACATTGTTCAAATAGAAATCGACTGTAATGTCTGTTGAAGAATCATACAGCTCAATCGAGGGATTTACAATCCACTCGATTGCCTCCAATTGCGTTCGAGGGTGGGTGAGCAGCGAACAGACGTTAGAGAAAGTAATTGAATGTCACGCCAGACATCAATTGTGCGAATTCATTTTCTGGTAAGTGGAATTATATAGACCAAGCACTTCAAAACATGTCACCCATCATATGTATATAGACCAGCCACTTCAAAACATGTCACCAATATTTGTATATAGACCAGCCACCTCAAAACATGTCACCCATCATATGTATATAGACCAGCCACTTCAAAACATGTCCCCCATCATATGTATATAGACCAGCCACCTCAAAACATGTCACCCATCATATGTATATAGACCAGTCACTTCAAAACATGTCCCCCATCGTATGTATATAGACCAGCCACCTCAAAACATGTCACCCATCATTTGTATATAGACCAGCCACTTCAAAACAGGTCACCCATCATATGTATATAGACCAGCCACTTCAAAACATGTCACCCATCATATGTATATAGACCAGCCACCTCAAAACATGTCACCCATCATTTGTATATAGACCAGCCATTTCAAAACAGGTCACCCATCATATGTATATAGACCAGTCACTTCAAAACATGTTACCCATCATTTGTATATAGACCAGCCACTTCAAAACAGGTCACCCATCATATGTATATAGACCAGCCACTTCAAAACATGTCACCCATCATATGTATATAGACCAGCCACCTCAAAACATGTCACCCATCATATGTATATAGACCAGCCACCTCAAAACATGTTACCCATCATTTGTATATAGACCAGCCCCTTCAAACCAGATCACCTACCAGAATAATATAGACCAACCACTTCAAAACAGGCCACCTACCAGAATAATATAGGCCAGCCACCTCAAAACATGTCACCCATCATTTGTATATAGACCAGCCACTTCATAACAGGTCACCCATCATATGTATATAGACCAGCCACTTCAAAACATGTCACCCATCATATGTATATAGACCAGCCACCTCAAAACATATCAACCATCATTTGTATATTGACCAGCCATTTCAAAACAGGTCACCCATCATATGTATATAGACCAGTCACTTCAAAACATGTTACCCATCATTTGTATATAGACCAGCCACTTCAAAACAGGTCACCCATCATATGTATATAGACCAGCCACTTCAAAACATGTCACCCATCATATGTATATAGACCAGCCACCTCAAAACATGTCACCCATCATATGTATATAGACCAGCCACCTCAAAACATGTTACCCATCATTTGTATATAGACCAGCCCCTTCAAACCATGTCACCCATTTATTTGTATATAGACCAGCCACTTCAAAACATGTCACCCATCATATGTATATAGACCAGCCACTTCAAAACATGTCCCCCATCATATGTATATAGACCAGCCACCTCAAAACATGTCACCCATCATTTTTATATAGACCAGCCACTTCAAAACAGGTCACCTTCCGTAAGTATATAGGCCAGCCACTTCAAAACATGTCACCCACCATATTTATATAGACCAGCCACTTCAAAACATGTCACCCATCATTTGTATATAGACCAGCCACTTCAAAACATGTCACCCATCATATGTATATAGACCAGCCACTTCAAAACATGTCCCCCATCATATGTATATTGACCAGCCACCTCAAAACATGTCACCCATCATTTGTATATAGACCAGCCACTTCAAAACATGTCACCCATTTATTTGTATATAGACCAGCCACTTCAAAACATGTCACCCATCATATGTATATAGGCCAGCCACTTCAAAACATGTCACCCATCATTTGTATATAGACCAGCCACTGAGAATTGAGATTTACAGTTTTGTTTACCAGAATAAGTATGTTAAGTAGGTCATTGGCATAGTGAACTATGTTTGGTATTGGTATTCATCAAGGTGTTATTCAAAAAGGTTTAAGACTGTCAAATAGTTTCAATACATGAAGGTTAAAGAATGTGTATAAGATTATATAATGTTCTAAGAAAATAACCAATTTCTTATCCGGATGGACATAAGTAGGTCAACGTATGTGATGGTGATGCGACATGTGATTGATGTGTTGTAGTAAATATATATACATGTATAGGAAATGAGATGTGTGGCTTGAAAAGGTTCGTGCATATACATAACATGTTTGAAATGGTTGGTCTAAAAACAAATGATGGGTGACATGTCTTGAAGTGATTGGTCTATATACAAATGATGGCTGACATGTCTTGAAGTTGTTGGTCTATATACAAATGATGGGTGACATGTTTTGAAGTGGTTGGTCTATATACAAATGATGGGTGACATGTTTTGAAGTGGTTGGTCTATATACAAATGATGAGTGACATGTTTTGAGGTGGCTGGCCTATATTATTCCGGTAGGTGACCTGTTTTGAAGTGGTAGGTTTATATTATTCTGGTAGGTGACCTGTTTTGAAGTGGTTGGTCTATATACAAATGATGAGTGACATGTTTTGAGGTGGCTGGCCTATATTATTCTGGTAGGTGACCTGTTTTGAAGTGGTTGGTCTATATTATTCTGGTAGGTGATCTGTTTTGAAGTGGCTGGTCTATATACAAATGATGGGTGACATGTTTTGAGGTGGCTGGCCTATATTATTCTGGTAGGTGGCCTGTTTTGAAGTGGTTGGTCTATATTATTCTGGTAGGTGATCTGTTTTGAAGTGGCTGGTCTATATACAAATGATGGGTGACATGTTTTGAGGTGGCTGGTCTATATAATTCTGATAGGTGACCTGTTTTGAAGTGGTTGGTCTATATTATTCCGGTAGGTGACTTGTTTTGAAGTGGCTGGTCTATATACAAATGATGGGTGACATGTTTTGAGGTGGCTGGTCTATATAATTCTGGTAGGTGACCTATTTTGAAGTGGTTGGTCTATATTATTCTGGTAGGTGACTTGTTTTGAAGTCGCTGGTCTATATACACATTGTGGGTGACATGTTTTGAGGTGGCTGGTCTATATAATTCTGGTAGTTGACCTGTTTTGAAGTGGTTGGTCTATATACAAATGATGGGAGACATGTTTTGAGGTGGCTGGCCTATATTATTCTGGTAGGTGACCTGTTTTGAAGTGGTTGGTCTATATACAAATGATGGGTGACATGTTTTGAGGTGGCTGGCCTATATTATTCTGGTAGGTGACCTGTTTTGAAGTGGTTGGTCTATATTATTCTGGTAGGTGACCTGTTTTGAAGTGGTTGTTCTATATTATTTTGGTATGTGATCTGTTGTGAAGTGGCTGGTCTATATACAAATGATAAGTGACATGTTTTGAGGTGGCTGGCCTATATTGTTCTGGTAGGTGACCTGTTTTGAAGTGGTTGGTCTATATTATTCTGGTAGGTGACCTGTTTTGAAGTGGCTGGTCTATATACAAATGATGGGTGACACGTTTTGAGGTGGCTGGCTTATATTATTCTTGTAGGTGACCTGTTTTGAAGTGGTTGGTCTATATCATTCTGGTAGGTGACCTGTTTTGAAGGGGCTGGTCTATATACAAATGATGGGTGACATGTTTTGAGGTGGCTGGCCTATATTATTCTGGTAGGTGACCTGTTTTGAAGTGGTTGGTCTATATTATTCTGGTAGTTGACCTGTTTTGAAGTGGTCTATACAAATGATGGGTGACATGTTTTGAGGTGGCTGGCCTATATTATTCTGGTAGGTGACCTGATTTGTTGTTCGCCACAACATTGCGACAAACTTTACCATTCCGGTTTTTTTTTATTGCACGCCGTAACATCGCCACAAACTTTTCAATTCAGATTTGCCGTTTCTTTATTCGCCATAAGATCACGACAAACTTTTCCATTCTGATCTGCTTTATCTCCGTTCGCCAAAACTTCATCACAAAACTTTAACTTTATACAGATTGTTGTTATTTCTTCTATGTTACTTATTACTCAAGTAAAATGTACTCAAGTAAAATGTGGATTTTATGTCAAAGGACCACTTAACAAGTTATTTTGCTAAGTACACTCAAGTGATATGAAAACGCAACACGGGAATTTCCGCTATATATTGTATATACTGCACACTTAATTGCACATAATATTTTAAAGAAATCCCATTTTTATTTTAAAAAAGAAAGTTGCAGTTAACTAGAGAAAGGACACAACTGTGATGTTGTAGACGTTTTAATCACACTACACTTTGTAACAAGAACTTCATAAATGTTGAAGTAGCTCTTTGAAAAATTGAGCTAGTTCAGTACTGTATTTAACGTAAATAGTCTGCAAAATGTTGCATCCTAAGTTTGCTCACATGATTGAGCCAAACGCGTACTCTGTGAATAATGAAACATTGAAAGAATACTATTTGCTGTATTATTTGTTGTTTTAGTATTTTTTCCAAAAGGAAAGGTCTTACGTAGCCGTGTACCATTCGATTAAAAGCAGCACATTGTACATACAATATATAGCGGAAATTCCCGTGTTGCGTTTTCATATCACTTGAGTGTACATGTATAAAACGTTTAGTGGAACCTTATTTTTTCAATCGGTAGCACGGCGGATTTGTAACCGGAGGCCCCGGGTTCAATCCTCCATGGTGCCACTGAGTTTCGTCGGTGTGTTCTTGGGCAAGACACTTTCCCTAGCTTGGCCTCGTCCATCGGATGGGGACGTAAACGGTCCCATGTATCGGTCTATCCTGCGAGCACGTTAAAGAACCATTGGAATCTATTCGATATAAGAGTAGGGCACAGTTCCCGGATTCCTATGTATCCTTCCCCTCTCTCTGGGGCGGCTCTAAATAACCTATATTGTGTTGATGAGCCGTTAAACAACATTCAATTCAATTCAATTATTTAAAAAAAATATAAAAAGCCAAAATATGTATTATTGTGTTGCAAGAACATTTTTAAATTCCAAACATCATGATAACTTCAACATTTAAATCCGGAACAATTAAAATTGTGTCCCAAGTGCAAAATGATATCAATATTACTCTGCATTAACATGACCATCATGATGACAAGTCAATTTAATAGTTTAAGTCATTGTGAATTATTATATTATAAGGAACTATCTACAAATTTAACAAATATAAAATCTACTTTGAAATTGAAGCACAGTCATACTTTAAATAACATGTATTTAAAAGTCAAAAAATGACAAAGATAATTAATTCTTAATATCAGAATAATATAAGTGTACAGTCATGTAGAAACACAATTTATGATAGATTTGGTGGGAAATTAAGCTGGATAATCTTACTGACTGGGTCAGTTAATTATTATTACCAGGTAGTATGCAATTTCCTTTGATCTGATGCAGTATCATGCAGTATCCTGCAGAGATTATTCTATTAGAAACACATGTGTTCAAGAAATTGTGGTATTTTTGCATAAATAACCAGTTATCATGTGTCTATATAGGCAATGGTGTTCCTGTTGTCAACAGTGTACTATTTTTCAATGAAATTGTAACAATTTAAAACAATGAATTTGAATGAGTTTATTTGAGTGAATATTCTGAAGGGGAATTGTTCCACACCTGTATATTGTAAGTATATAACTGTTTTATTTTTATTTGTATATGTCGGAAAATAGCAAGTTTTGCATTTTTCATCTGGTTAGGTAACAGTCGCCTGGAACTTTCGGAATCAGCCCCAGACCATCATCAGACCCATAACCTGACCTCCATTGGTAAATGTTTAAATTTATGTTTGTGGGTCTGTCCTAAGGGTCTGGTGCTGATTCTAAGATATCCAGGCACCAAGTGCCTATTGGACTGCTACAGTTAGGATGATGTTAGACATTTCCATGAAAATGGGAGTAATGCAGGAATGACAGCGCTCGACATCTCCATGAACATGAGAGTAATGCAGAAATGACTGCGGTCGACATCTCTATGAAAAGGAGAGTAATGCAGGAATAACAGCGCTCGACATCTCTGTAAAAGTGAGAGTAATGCGCAATGACAGCGCTTGACATCTCCATAAAAATGGGAGTGATGCAGAAATGACAGCGCTCGACATCTCCATGATATAAATGGAAGTAATGCAGAAATGACAGCACTCGACATCTCCGTGAAAATGAGAGTAATGCAGAAATGACAGCTCTCGACATCTCCATGAAAATGACAGCATTCGACATCTCCATGATAATGGGAGTAATGCAGAAATGACCGCACGACATCTCCATGATAATGGGAGTAATGTAGAAATGACATCGCTCGACATCTCCTTGAAAATGGCAGTGATGCAGAAATGACAGCGCTCGTCATTTCTGTGAAAATGAGAGCCATGCAGAAATGACAGTGCTCGACGTCTCCATGAAAATGAGAGTAATGCAGAAATGGCAGCGCTCGACATCTCCATGAAAATGAGAGTAATGCAGAAATGACAGCGGTCGACATCTCCATAAAAATGGGAGTAATGCAGAAATGACAGCGGTCGACATCTCCATGATAATGGGAGTAATGCAGGAATGGCAGCGCTTGACATGTCCATGAAAATGAGAGTAATGCAGGAATGACAGCGGTCGACATCTCCATAAAATGGGAGAAATACAGAAATGACAGCGGTCGACATCTCCATGAAAATGAGAGTAATGCAGAATTGACAGCGGTTGACATCTCCATGAAAATAGGAGTAATGCAGAAATGACAGCAGTCGACATCGCCATGATAATGGGAGTAATGCAGAAATGACAGCTGTCGACATCTCCATAAAATGAGAGTAATGCATGAATGACAGCGGTCGACATCTCCATACAATGGGAGTAATGCAGAAATGACAGCGGTCAACATCTTCATGGAAATAGGAGTAATGCAGAAATGACAGCGGTCGACATCTCCATAAAATGTGAGTAATGCAGAAATGACAGCGGTCGACATCTCTATGATAATGGGAGTAATGCAGGAATGGCAGCGCTCGACATGTCCATGAAAATGAGAGTAATGCAGGAATGACAGCGGTCGACATCTCCATGATAATGGGAGTAATGCAGGAATGGCAGCGCTCGACATGTCCATGAAAATGAGAGTAATGCAGGAATGACAGCGGTCGACATCTCCATAAAAGGGGAGAAATACAGAAATGACAGCGGTCGACATCTCCATGAAAATGAGAGTAATGCAGAATTGACAGCGGTCGACATCTCCATGAAAATAGGAGTAATGCAGAAATGACAGCAGTCGACATCGCCATGATAATGGGAGTAATGCAGAAATGACAGCGGTCGACATCTCCATAAAATGAGAGTAATGCATGAATGACAGCGGTCGACATCTCAATAAAATGGGAGTAATGCAGAAATGACAGCGGTCAACATCTCCATGAAAATGGGAGTAATGCAGAAATGACAGCGGTCGACATCTCCATAAAATGGGAGTAATGCAGAAATGACAGCGGTCAACATCTCCATGAATATGGGAGTAATGCAGAAATGACAGCGGTCGACATCTCCATAAAATGTGAGTAATACAGAAATGACAGCGGTCGACATCTCCATGAGCACACGTAAAACAATGGACGTGAGACATATACCCGTGAGGAATTTCCTAACTAGGCATGGGACCCTTACGAGACATTTTGAAACGTCAACTTTGGTCGGACACCCGCAACACCCCCCATAACAAATCGTAAGGATATACTTTAAATCGAGAGCATTTATTTAGTGTCGATTTATTTAAATCGTTCCATTTATTCAAATTTGGTGCAGTCCATGTTAAATAGTGAAAAAAAATCATGTTTTTTATCTAAATATATATTTTTTTAAAACGGCGCACCATTGTTTCATTTCATAATTTCAGTCCATTATTTATTTTGAAAAACTTTGCCGCGATGTGTTGGCGAACATTGCCGCAACTTTGCAGCGAACATCACCACAAGCATCGCCAGAACAGTGCAGAGAAACATTTTATGTAAATGAAGTTTGCTGCAAAGTTGCAGCGAACATCGCCTGAAGATTACAGCTAAAAGCGTTATGCAAATGAAGTTTGCTGCAAAGTTGCCGCACACTTTTACCATGCAAATGAGGTCTGCGGCAAAGTTGCGGTGAACATCGCCGGAACATCACCAGAACCTCATTTGCATATGTGTTCGCTGCGGCATGATAAAAGTGTACCGCAACATCGCCGCAAACTTGTTCGCCGCAGCTTTGCAGCAATGTTTGTCGCAGAGTTGCAGCAAATAGTCGCCAGAAGCCTATATTTTTGGTAAGGGAATGTTTTACATAGCTGATAAACAGGTTGTGTGTAAACATTACAACTAGGCGCGTTCAAAATTGAGTAGACCATGGTATAACTGCCGAATCTGTCATTTATAACACGTCTGAAATATATCGGCATTTATAGCACGGTTTAGGCTCAGACCTTCAGGTTTATGAAAAATTAAACGTAAGCAAGAACAAAGGAAAACCATTAATAAATACAATAAATAATCTATAATAAAACATTTCTGTGTTCTAATTAAAGATTGTTTCGAACATAAATAGTCAGCTCTGAATTAATACAATAGTATGTATTAATACAGAAATCAGGAAATTATAATGGGGTCCGAATCGCCCACGGTCCGAATCAGCCAGGTACCGAACGTTTAAGTGGCCTAATTTCAATGTAAAGTGGCTAACTTGTAAAATACATTGTACTACATTTCTACAAAGTGTTTTCACTATATGATCATGGATCGCAACAGTTACCAAAAGACAGAATTGCTCCGAAGTGCAGTCTACTGTGTGTGTTCGATTGCGCAATGCGACTATTATATGGGTCGGAGGTCTGGGGTTGTGAGAATGTAAATATTATTAATCAATTCCAGTTAAAATATTGTAAAATGGTATTAAAACTCAAAACTTCAACACCAAATATTATGATTTATGGTGAACTTGGGAGAATGCCAATGGATTGTATTATAAAGAGTAGAGTTCTGAACTACTGGTGTAAATTGGTCAATAGTAAAGAAGATAAGATTTGTCGTATAATGTATAAACTAATGTATGAACTTGATAAAAGCAATGTTTTCCATTCTCCTTGGATAGGTTATGTCAAGACTTCACTTGATCAGCTTGGTTTTTCTGAATATTGGTTAAATCAAAATGTTCCATCCCCACTTGTTTTTAGAAATTTAATAAAAAGCAGAATTAAAGATATATATAATCAATCCTGGAATACCACAGTCTATAAATCCCCAAAATGTGTGAGTTATAGAATTTTCAAAAATACTTTTGCGTTTGAGAGGTATCTAGTAGATTTACCGCTGAATCTTGCATTGTCACTTTGCCATTTTAGATGTTCTAATCATAAACTCCCAGTGGAAAAAGGCAGACTTTATAATATAGAGAGAAGATTAAGAACTTGTGATTTGTGTCATTTAAATGTGCTTGGTGATGAATTTCATTACATTTTTGTTTGCACTTTTTTTAAAAATGAAAGAAAGAAATATATTTCCTCTAATTCTATTATTGCAAATACATATAATTTTAGAAACATTTTTCAATCTATAGATAATTATGAATTGTTAAAACTGTCATTATTTGTTAAGAAAATTATTGATAAATTTAAGTAACTATTTTTCACCTTCCCCTATTAATTTTACATTTATTACTCAGTATTAATATACGAAACTCATTCCATCTAGTCATTTTATCTTGAATTGAAATTATTTTGTGTTTATATTCTATGTTATGATTCAACTTTGTAAATATTGTTATTGATGTTATTTTCATTTGTGTTTGTTAATGCTCATGCCCAGTTGGGCCCAGCTTATGAAATAAAACTTGAAACTTGAAACTTGACAATGTGTATACAAAATGACGTCATCACTTTCTGTGTACTCCATATGGCTGGTAGCTAGCCTCTCCCGTCGTGATTGTTATGGTTGATTCTCCATACACAGTAGAATTTAAAGACATCGGCTATGAATGATGTAATGGTAATGAGACATTAAAACGTGTTTGATTGTATATCAATATGAATAATAACTTTTCAAGTATTTCTTTCTAAAATCCAAGTAATTTTGCTCTGTTTCGAGTATTAAAAGTCATCAATTTCGATATGAGAACCACTTTGTGTTTACGTACGATATCGTAGATTTACGTTTCTATATTGAGGAATACAAATTTTCGCAATCTAATATTTACCACATAATCAAACAAAAAGTTGGACGTAAGGAGAAGTACAAAACAGAAACGGTTAATGAAAATCAAATATTACGTATGAATATGCATACATGTCATTATCCTTTGCATTGCACCTGAAAGGTCAAGGTCATACACTTTTGCAGAGTAAATATATAAATGTATCTAAATGTAAGAACACTGTAATATCATATAAGAAATAAAGTGGATATAATTAATCCTATAATGTATATAACCTGGACAATAATATGTTATATCATGTTGTAAACAGAAAGAGAACATTTAAATATGTTTAAATAAAACAGTCCAATGGACTTGTATGGCCATTGGCTAAAAGGTATGGGAGGAGCAACTCATATTTAAAGCAATAACTGTGGTGTAATGTGCAAAAGTAAGTTAAAACAAATAAATAATAACTCTATCATAAACATTTAGACCAAAGTTATGTTTTTTTTATTAGCGTGTCCGCATCATGACATAATATAAGCTTACCTACCTAGCTGTATTGCATGCAATCAGTCATTCAATAAATGATGGTGTAGCAGCACTCACAATATTTCTCCCGGAGGACTACGGAGTTGAGTACACAAAATGTCATTTCGTTCCGAGCAAAGCTTTCTTTGGATATGATGATGACAAAAGCATGACAAATAATCTAACCACTGTTTATGGCATTTAATCAAGACAAAACGGAGTTCTGGCGATCACAATAGTTCTCTGGGAGGACTACATAGTCGCGTACATCAGCTATCAAAGGTTCAACTACAGAACATTATAAACATTTCGAGCACAGGTTATTTTCGAAATAAGCTTAAAAATTCCAATGAAATCAACAAATGAGAAAAAATTTAAGATCACAATGTTTTCTTTCAGGCGAAAGAACAAAAGAAATGACGGTCTCTGGCAGCCCGAATAATATATTCTCACCGACAGTTCTACTTGGCATCACTGAGTTAAAATAGTTTCAAAGTTCGAACTAAAACTGAAAATGTTACTCGTCCACGTTCTATATAAAATATATGTGCATTAGTTTAATAAAACTTTGCCTTTTAATAAAATGTATGAAAAGAGAGATCATTTTGTCTTTTAAACTGTCGGTGTTACAGAAATTATACTATAAAAATATGTTCCATGAAATATGTACTCATGTTCAAAATTAATGAATACATAATACTATTATTTGAGATTAAACAAGAATATCACTTCTATATTCATTTCAGTATTATCCTTAACGATATCAACGATGTCGACAGAACCACTTCAACAGGTGTTAGCATATTTTTGGCAGCGTAACTGTGTGAATATTTCCAAGGAATTACTAGAAATGGCCGAGGTTAACTACCTTAGTTACTTAGAATATGTTCCAGTTGCGGAGCTTTCATGCTTGAAATATTTGAACAATATACTCCATCTCATTGCTCAAAGCAACTGGGGAGAACTCTCAGTAACATCATTTGAAACAGCGTATAGAGAATATCAATATCTTCGTGGTTGCAAAAGTGCCCAGGAAAAGGTATTTCACATTCATATTTTTATTTGTTTTACAGTTTTCGCATTGGCAAAGAAACTGTCAACCACAAACAGTTTGTATTGCACAATTAAGCTCCGAAAGAGCTGTTTTAAATGCGTGTTAGCCTATGTATATACGTTCTTAAATTGCTTATAAACAATGCAAACGGTGTGACTCGATATTTTTTATATAAATATAAATGTCATTTCTTAATGTTAAAGCGATTAAGGGGTTGATGCGCTATTTTCATATATATGAAATAGTTACAAAATGTATTTTAAAGCAAAGAAAATCACTGCAAATGAAAAATAAGCATAACATTTATACATTTTACATCTGTATATTTAGTTTTTAATCAATAAAGCAGAGATTTTCTTTGCTTTACAATGTGATTTGTCTATATATGCTATTTATAGTAAAAAGGTGCGATGACGTCATCGTTCCAAGATGGCCTCAATTTAGGTTCTTTGCACATTTTCAATCGGTCATATCTTGATATTTCTTCAGCTTTTTTCAAGCTTTTCATGGCCTCTTTTTTAAAAATAAATCATGATTGAAAATAATGCATCAACCCCTTTAAGTAAATGCAGCATTTGTACGCAAATTGATGAAAGGAATTATACCACGTGATATCTTACATTTTGAAGCAATAAACATATGCATGTAAAGCAGTAACACGCCCATTGATTTTCGTGTTGTTTTTTTATATACTTAACAAACTAAAATTGCAATGTTGTCATTCATATCAAGGCCCATTTTAATTAAGAATAATTTACATTCTCAAGGAAAATGACCCATGTGTTGTCTAAATATCTGCAGAAAAGCGAGGATCATATATCTGCTTAGAAATACCGTGTCTCATTAATGACTGCATCATTTAGAAACATGAACTCTGAGATGCTAGAATATTGTATTTATAACTCATTTTCGTACAAGTAGTAAAATCAAAAACAATCACCATTTTCACATGATGACTAAGATTGAACATGTCACAAATATATAAAAAGAAACGTGATATAAACCAAACATGGCACACTCATTTAGTGAAAATACCCTTTTTGCACCAAAACAAGAAAGGATACTTATTTACAGGCCATCATACAACTATACTAAGCCGACACTGCCTGTGCTGCAATGTCGTGCAACATAGTCGCATGTGTTATGCTGGAGAGATTCAGTTCATCAGCGTGTTGCATTTTATTCATCTTTGTAAGTGCTGTTTGTTTCTGTGCGTGTTTGTGGTTAACTGTTGTCATTGAATGCTACAATTCCTGGTTTACTTTGTAGAAAGCATTTGAGTATTTAGGAAGCATACATGTGATTTGTGTGAGTGGGGCTGCGTCCGTGTCCGAGTGGTTAGAGTCTCTGACACTTGCCTCTCACCGCTGTGGGTTCGATCCCTCAGGGGCCTGGGAATCTTTATGTGAGGAAGCTATCCAGCTAGTTTGCGGAACGTCGGTGGTTCTACCCAGGTACCCGCCCGTTCACTAAAATTGCCTGGCGGCACACCTGGCGTCTTCCCCCGCCAATTGAACCTGGAAAGTCACCATAAAATAATACAAAATTCAATTAAATTAAATTCATTATAGCTACTCGCCCCGCCGTAGTTCTTCTGAAGGCTCTGAATGTTGTTCGTCCACTAATGTTGTCACCCTCTAAATCATTCCGCGAACGAGCATCTATTATAGAGTTCCAACATTCAGAAACCTGCCCTGAAATTTAAATGTTCTCCAACTAATATTTACTGACTTCCCTGTATTTTAGTGAACCGGCACCTTTAATTGTCACAGTCTTTATATTGCGTATGGGTTGTTGAATCCTTAATTGTAATCTCACTCATATACTGAAAAGGAAAAAGAAACGCATAATGTGTATTTAAGCTATATATTATATGTTTAATATGCTACTGCTAATCCAATGGTACAGGGCGACATTAGGCCTGTCCTTTCGGAAAGAAGGTTTAAACAGCACCGAACACACCAATGATTACGCGTTATCAACAGAATGCGAATTTGGCTCAAGCAGTTGAGCAAACTTAGGCTTTAAACGTTGCAATCGCTTAACATTAAACACAATACTGAAATGGCTTGACTTTTTCATGCGAAACTTCAACATTTATGAATTGCGTATAACAAAGTATACTTTGATTAAAAGGTCTACTGCATGACAGAAGTGTCTTTTCTATAATTAGTTGTAGCCCATTTTTGTACAAAACACGTTGAGATATATCTGGAATATTACGTGGAATTCGGTGTATATAATAGTTTTTTGATTATGCGTTTCTTTATCATTTCAGTATATGAGCTGTGCTTGTATGTGTGTATGCGTGTGTATGTCAATTGCGCCTCCAGTCAGGCGTGTACAGTTTATACGCTTATGTTAAAATATTCATATTTAGAAAGTGGATGCATAAAGTGTGTGCCTCACATTTCAGCTAGGCCGTCTAATGATTGTCTGTCCTTGGTTGTTTGCAAATATTGCCTCACTATAGGTATACATAAATCTATATATAGTAATTATTTAACGTTTCCCGTTCCAAAACAAATCATCTATTATGACAATACACACATGTTTTATAAATTAATAATACTTTTCATTTTTCATTGCATGCATTAAAGGTAACAGTGACGAGGACAGATTCGCTTCTACAGTTGCTGGCATGTGTATATCAAAGACGATACTCAGCTATTACCAAAGAAATGACACAGATGGCCTACAACAATTATCAGCGGTTATTGATAAATGTACCCAGAGAGGAGCAGTCGAGATTCATATATTTGAATAATCTATTCGTCTTTTGTTTTCAAGAAAAATGGTATATTTTAGCATCTCATATTGACGGAGCATACCAAGAATTTGGGCAGTTGAGGGATTATATTAAGGTATATGACAAGGTTTTATAAATATTGTTTCATTGTTTAAACATCCCCTTTTCAGTATGTATTGACTTTCGCACTAGCAGTTGCTTAGTGCTGTGTAGCGGCCGTAAAAGTCGCCCCGACTACAAATAAGTAGTGTTATTACTTACTGGTCCTTTGAGATCATCAAACCCGATCTTTGTGGCTTTAAAGTAGAATATCGCTTAAGCCGGTGCTAGGAGGCGTGAGAGGTGTTACACCTACATTACCTCTCATGAACATAATCAATAAATCTGATTCTGCTACGTTAATCTCTTGTTTATGTTTGCTGCTTCCAAGGTATCCCTTTTTCAGTATTTATTGTAATATGTGTATGAATTGATTCCCATTTCTTCGGAGGTTATGCGGTTTTAAAAGCCGGTAGAATATGGCTATTCTGGTGTGTAGCGGTTTAGGAATTTGACTTGGTGTTAATTTTAAATGTAAGATAGAATACATAACCGAAATCGAAGTTCCTCATTGTTTCAATGCATTTTTAATCATATTATACATCCTTCTGCTTTAGAAATAGGTGTGTGATATAATGGTAAATTTGAAGCGAAAACATATCTTTGAATACAAATTAAAGAAGTTACAAATTATATTAATAGCATTCGTTGAAATAACCTCTTTATATTCCATATGTTTTAGGTTGACGGTATCTCTAACACATTTGGAGGATGTGAACCACCAAGACAAACAGACGGTTATGGCGGTAGCGAACCTACTTATGGCGGTATGGTGCTTCTACAACCACAAATAGTGAATCAGGGATCAACGACAGGGAGTGGAAGCATTCAAAATGATAACGGGTGTTCAATGGTCCAGAAACACCCACCATACAATCCACAATCTTTCCAGTCGAGCCAAGGGCCAGAAGGTGAAATACCAAAAAGTGGAATACAGCAGCCACAAAACAATCAATCAAACCAAAGTGCAATTTTAGAACCATCTAAGGTGAATCAAGGACAAACGACCGGGGGTGGAAGCATCAAGAACGATATTAGAAATTCAATGCCCCAGGAACACCCACCACACACTCCACAGCCTTCCCAGTCGAGCCAAGAACCACAAAGTGGAAGACCAGAAAGTGACAATCAGACGCCACTACCACAAGCACAACATCACCAACAAAATGCTCAATCAAACCATGGTGGAGTTGCGATAAGCGGTAATAGTTTTGAACACGGCGATACACATGAATTGCACAAACAACAGGGAAAGCATACAAACCCAAACCACATTTCGACTACCAAAGCTGGAAACACGTTTCGAAATGATGATATTACTCTGCGAGAACAACAAAGAAGAAATGAATTTGCCAGGAAGTCGAGTCAGAAAATGAGATATAATAATCCCAACATCGCTGACCTCAGTGATGCAAACAGACCAACCAAAACAGCTGAGCGATTCTCAGAGCTGTACGATAATCTATGGACAGAAGCTTATGAAGAACTGACGAACGCTGGCGAATCTGAGCCCCAAACTATTGAATTACTATTAAAAATAGTGCAGGTATGACAACTAGTTTTGCTTAAACTAATACGGGACTTTGTTTTAATTAGCCAATGAATCAATCACGTCCACTTAGATTGTGTGGAAAAAAAACAGTCGTGTATCTCTCAGTTCATAAACAATAACCACAGTTTAGTGACTGGAAATATAATATACTACTAGTATACATATTATTTGTTTAGATTGTATGACATAAATGTTACTACCTTCTAAAATTAATTGCTGCCCATTTATGTGCCGATGCATAATAGTGACAAACTGTTTGTACGTATATTCAGAGAGCCTATAGTTACTGCAGAGAAGAGTCGGAGAAACAAATGAAAGCAATTGAACTGGCTTTTCATGGCATACTTACCGGAGGAGGGATTAAAGAGAATAGCGTAAGTATGATGGCTTATTATGCAGATATTGTAAAAATATATGTAATGGTCTTTGGGGGTTTCTGAGATCCACAACACAAGATAAAAGTGTAAAATTGGATTTAAGACAAATGTAAGATATCCTATAAACCTAATACAGGGTATTCAAGCTGAATATTTTATAAATGCACTTATTCGAATGCTGTGACACATTCGTATGTAATGAATAATGTGTTTTACGCTTTCCGATACAATATAGGAAGACAACACCACATCATCAACCGGTTTGCTTGTACAGTATCGAAAGGAGATCGCTGAGCACGCATTGGAACGACTACAGAAGGTTAGTTAATATAAAATTATGCATAGAATTCGCAACATTTGAACATTTTCAACAACTTGTACACGCAATATAGGTTTAAAAAGACTAGTATTTTTATAAGATGTTTCTGTTTCTCCAAGATATTACACACCCCTTTTTTTTTTTAAAATGTCAGTGTTTTTAAAAATGTCAGTGTATTGAATCAGAAGCGGTATATTTCTGCGAACTCTAACAATAGCAGTCTGGCCTTTTGACCGCCTGACCGCTCGTACACTCCCAGACAAATTTGTTCAATCTGCTAGTGTGTCTTCGGAATTAGTCTATTTTCCATGTGTTTTTTTTTTGTAACTTTATGTTTCCTGAAGAAGGCGATTAAAACTGAAAGCGCTCGATATTTGGTAGTTTAAGCACTGTTTGGTTGATAATTTGTCAATTTGATAATTTTATATTGTCGTATGATGACGTTGTATAATTCGTATGATGAGGTAGTATGTTGCTTTGGTCTTCTCCTTACAACACCAAACAACTGGTTCGTCGATTTCCGTAATCCGGTATTTGGGCGGTTATTGCACCGAGGCAATTCCGATTGCATACCAAACTGAACGGAAAAGACCGAGCAATGATTCGGCCTTCATTTGCATATTTATTACTGTAGTGAAGTATGACATTTTTTCATGGCACTTTTTCACACTCACACCGTATGTTATTTATATACATCTTTTCAATTGTCTGTGCATAGTAACGTTTAGATAATATTACAGTTTAAACTAAAATGATACATTAAATTAAATATTTCATACAGTATTCTAATTATGTAGTTCAGTAATAATAAAATATAATAAATATATTGTTCAACGCATTATTTCAGGAGTTCCTTAGAAATCCTTCTCATTTAATCCACATATGTGCACAGAACGGTTTGCCCAAGAACCTAGAGGAAAATGGACAAATTGTCGCATATGCCAACAAATGTGTAGAACTCGCATGGTGGATGTGCGTACAAGACCCTCCTATCCGAATGCATATGAGTGATTCGAGTGAACGGGAATTTAAACCAAGCATGTACAAGGCTTACACGAAAACTGGAAAGACAGTTGATTTTTATGTTTGGCCAGCCTTATGGTTACACGATGGCGGCTCGGTCTTGATGAAAGGTGTGGCGCAGTGTCAATAGATTCAAGGAGCACCTGTACGAAGACAATGTTGCTGTTTATAGTGCTTAATAAAAGAGTATGAGTATTCGGAAACGGCCGAACACGACACATACGAAATATTGCAGTCTCGGTTTGATTGAGACTGTTCATGAACGGTAGTGAAATATGCTAGCTACCGCTCACGCCCTCTAGCCCCGGGTTGAGCAGAACTCAATATTCATAAAATCAATAGTACATCATTTTAACCATCCCAAAGATTGCATGCATATGGCGGTGTACATAGAGATCACTTATAGATAATCATTAAATATTTGCAATAATTAGAATTCTAGAAAAATGTGTTCATCACAACACTGTCTGTCATCCTGAATTTCTGCTTATACAAATTTGCCCAACTTGAAATGTGGGTATGAAACATATAGGTGAATCTACACATTAGTGTCATCAATACATCTTGTGTTTAGATAAATCTTGTGTTTACATAAATCTTGTGTTTACATAAATCTTGTAAACTGTTTTCAGGATTATATTTGAACATAATGTGATAAGCTTGTTATGTTCGATGACGCTTGGATCTGTGTATTGTTGATTTGATTGCTGGTTCGAAAATGAACATCTTTTTTTTAAATTTAGTAGACTGTCAAGTTGTATGTCGACGTATTCGTTAAAACGCAATATAAAACACATCTGGTAAAGTTAAAAAATAACTATATTTAAAAATAACTCTATTTCATGGAATTGATAATGAAAGTAAATTATGTACGAGTATTTATAAAATGGACTGAACTCGCCCCTTTCAGTTGAGTCATATCAATATATAGCTGTTGGGCGAAAGGCCAATCACTAAAGCATTCGGTCGTTCCACTTGCGTTTCTGCTTTGCTAAATCCTTGTAATAAGATTGTCTCCGTTCTTGTTTTTAGTATGTATTATAATAGACAACATATATCGTTTAGAGTAATTTATTATTAAAATTCACGAAATTCACAGAAAAAAAGGTACGTCTGTAGGATAGTATAAATAGGACACTATATCAGACTACAGTGTGGTGTTCTAGAGCAGGAACAGTTACAACATTATGCAAATGATATCTAGATAAAATATGTTTTCAGTTAAACCTAAATGTAATTTTTAAAAAAAAACAGCAACACATTATTACTGTTTAAGAGGGTCATCATTTTATTCGTAAGGAACCTCTCGCTTCAACACTGAATACCATAATTATAATGCCTTTTATTTCTGACGTTGCATACAGTGGTATCATGCAGAACTGGTCCGTTCCCAAAAGTAAGTCCATCTGACCAATGCATACACTCAGTACATTTGAAAACGCAACACGTGGTGTGTTTTTTAAATTTTTACAGATGTTAAAGATGTTAAAGTTAAATGTGTTTTAACTGAAAGAAGTAGAGCAAATATTATGCAACTGTTTATCGCCATATGTTAACCTGTGGGTCCAAGAGACTTGTGTGCTCACATAAAATACAATATTGATTTTTATCACATAACTTACGGTGTGGGAGTGGAATAACACCATTCTATATTTTCGATATTTCACTAGTTATATAAGTATGCAAATGAGTCTAGTACGCACTGTCAAAAAAAATCGATAATGATTATATGATCCAACTTCAACGGTTCATGTCGTTTTCGCCTGTTAAAGCGATAGACAAAATGCAATAAAAGTAGATATTTTTGAGTTATGTGATAAATAGAACCTAACATTCGTTCTCATTCATTATTGAATTTATTAAACTCGTTAGCAAACATGATATAATGCTCGGCAAAAGCCTTGCATTATATCATTTTGCCAACTCGTTTCTCGTAGATTAAATAATGAATGAAGACTCATGTAAGATCCTCTACGAACAAAATGCCAGCAGACTAAAAATAATAAAATATAAAATGTTGCTTTTTTAAATGTACTGAGTATATGAAAGCTAGTTAACAGTCTATCAATATGTATATAATTATCATAGTTGTTTTTACATAATGAATTGCTTGCAACTTGTAGAAAAATAAATTATGTGTTTCTATTATGATTATCTATTCTATTGTTTAGAAATTTACCAGAATAAGCATACATTCTCAACGTGAGCCCATGTCCCCTGTCGAGAATCCAAATGACGTACAATATCCTATTGGATTTGAATATATCGTCTGACTAAAAATCAAAAGGTCCTGTGCTCAAGTAGCAAACGTTGTTTGTTTTGTGTGTTTTTTCCCGGAAAGTTATAGTGCTACCTGTATCAAGAACTATGTTATGCACTCGAAGTATATAAATCAAATGATTACTTGCTTTAATTACCCGAATTCATCATGATCTAGTCAACCAATAACAAATAAAGACACACCTACAAAAAAGGCATGCGCTTCTGTAACTCTACGTCGGAAGCAATTAAATTGACACTATGATTGGTTGAGTGCATGCCATGTCACCATGGACGATTGGTTTAGATGTATATGTATGCAGTCATAACATGGATTAAACAAGGAAAGAATCACATTTGATTTCAACTAAACCTTTTCCTTCATAAAATATAGTTTATGGAATGTTATCATATAACTTGCATCTCACTGTCCAGTCGAAATTGGCTTGTCATTGTCCTACACCATGGACCTGCTTCGAGTGGTACAAAGACGGCAGAATAATAAATGTACTTACTGTAGCACACTTGGAGTTTTTATTTAAAGTCCCTATCCCGCCAACAACGACCAAATTTTACAACATGTGTACACCGTTTCTCAACCTACTGACGACGAGGTATACATAAAACTTACATATTTTGAGAATCTAAGCTCTATACATCTCTGTAGACACAATATAAACGGCTTTAACCAGCCAGGCCAAACCCCAAAACTGGAGCATTTGAGTTACCAACTAATAATTCATTTTACGCATATTCAGTCATGGGTTTTTTAAGAACTCATGAAAAATCCTATACTTTTATTCGACACATATACATTATTTTATGCTCTGAACACCAGGATAGGGTTTTGATAAACAATGTTGTAGTGTAATCCTGCCGTTATTTGGCGGGTTAGTGCCTTTAATAATGAATTTATAAAACTCATAAGGAAACATCGATATGATGCTCGAAATAGCCTTACCTCATATATGTCTATCCAAATCGTTTAATATACTCTGACCGTAGTAAAATATGCAAAATGACGGCCGATTCTTTTACGTTCATTCTCGTGGATGGATTCTTCTCTTAACACAATGGTAGAGGGGCTATGCAACTTAGAACTAAACACACATACACGCACACCACACACACATCGACGAGGTAGTTCCGTTGTTTGGTGTCGTACGGAAAAAGACAGTCAACAAACGACATCGTCATACGACAACGTTATTTATATATGCACAGCTACACTGATAAATGTTGCTTATTATGTTGTTTGGCCTCGCAGGAGGTGTGTCAGTGTAAGCCTATCAAAACTCGAGTTGAAAGCGACACAGAAATTATGACAGCCTACAGTGTTTATTAAACTGAATGCTGATTGGCTAAATTTGTCTGAAAAGGCCAAAGGAAACTAGTAGATTTGTTTATAGAGTGTACTTGTTGATAAATGGTATATCGTTAGGTGATTTGTTACGCTGTACTTCAATCGTGACCGGAAACGATGAAGAAAGGAATAGAAAGGCTGAAATTGTAAATAAATTATTCTGTTTTCTTGCAAAGTGCGTTAATTTTACATGGTAACTGGTAATGAAACCCTATTAAAAATTACATATTGCCGTGATTTCCTAGTCACGTGATGTTTCAAGGTGCCCGGATGTGTTCTTCTCCAAAACCACAAAGGCTAGAGCTTAGATAGTATGTATATATCATCATCTAGTGGTCCTCTACCAAGTTTGTACAAATGATGACCAAAATATTTTTCTCATTTAAATGTATTAATACATCAAAAATCTTCTTCACTGAAACCACATGGGCTACAGCTTTGATATTTTACATAGAAATATTAGGAAATATATTTAAAAACCTTCTTTTTTGAAACCACTAGGTTAGATATTTAGAGCTTTGATATTTTGCATATAGCATCATCTAACAGAGTACACTTTGCCAGTAGATCGATTCAGGCCCTCGTAGGCCTCTTGTTTTGGGGTTATGGCCCTTTGAATATTTTAACAATGGAAGGCACTAGCTTGTTTTGTTCAAATTCCCCACAATGGCACTGCCATGTTCACTTTTATCGGAATATCAATAGAAAACGTTATATTGATTTACTCTCTATCTTACATTTCGCTATTAAAATTACCATCAACCACTTATACATTGTGCTTCCCCAAACGCACCGACTATCTTTTTTAAAGATATTTCTTGTTGAATTATGAATTATGTGATAAAAAGAATGTTACGTTCGTGCCTATATAATATTGTTAAACTCGTTGGATAAAATTGATATTATACGCGACAGCCTCGCATCATACGAGTTTATCACATTCGTTTAAAAAAATCAAAATTAAAGGGCACTCATTTAAGATCCTCTAATTACAACATGTATATTATGTTACAATATATAGTTAACGCGACTGAGTTTAAGTAAACTCGTTCGTTCTCTTGATGCTCTAAGCCCAAATTCCTTTCATATTGGCGTAATCTCCACACCCAACACTCCTACGCAACAGCCAAACTCCCCAGCATCACCACTGCACCCACGTGTAGTCATTCTCCGCCCAGACGGGACAATATTATATGAACTAGTGTAGTTATTCTCTCTATAAGCACAGAGAGCACACTATAATCTGAACTAGTGTTGTTATTCTCCCTATAAGCACAGAGAGCAAACTATAATATGAACTAGTGTTGTTATTCTCCCTATAAGCACAGAGAGGAAACTATAATCTGAACTAGTATTGCTATTCACCCTATAAGCCCCGAGAGAACATTAGTATCTGAACTATTGTTGTTATTCTCCCTATAAGCACAGAGAAAAAACTATAATCTGAACTAGTGTTGTTATTCTCCCTATAAGCACGGAGAAAAAACTATAATCTGAACTAGTGTTGTTATTCTCCCTATAAGCACAGAGAGCAAACTATAATCTGAACTAGTGTTGCTATTCTCCCTATAAGCCCCGAGAGAACATTAGTATCTGAACTATTGTTGTTATTCTCCCTATAAGCACAGAGAACGCGCCATAAACCACAGAGCACACTATAATCTGAAATAGCATGTTTATTCTCCATATAAGCACAAAGAGAACGCTAATATCTGAACTAGCGCTGTTATTCTCCATTTCAACCCAGAGAGAACACTATAATCTGAACTAGTGTAGTTATTCTCCCTATAAGCACAGAGAGAACACTATAATCTGAACTAGTGTAGTTATTCTCCCTATAAGCCCAGAGAACACACTATAAACCACAGAGTACACTATGATATGGACTAGTGTTGTTATTCTCCCTATGAGCCCAGAGAACACACTCTAAACCACAGAGTACACTATAATCTAAACTAATGTTGTTATTCTCCCTAAAAGCACAGAGAACACACTATAAACCACAGAGCACACTATAATCTGAACTAATGTTGTTATTCTCCCTATTAGCACAGAGAACACACTATAATCTGAACTAGTGATGTTATTCTACCTATAAGCACAGAGAGCACATTATAATCTAAACTAGTGTAACAGTTGTTATTCTCGCTATCAGCACAGAAAACACAACTATAAACCAAAGAACACACTATAAACTGAAATAGTGTTGCTATTCTCCCTATAAGCCCCGAGAGCACATTAGTATCTGAACTATTGTTGTTATTCTCCCTATAAGCACAGAAAACACGCCATAAACCACAGAGCACACTATGATCTGAACTAGGGTTGTTATTCTCCATATAAGCCCAGAGAGCACACTATAATCTGAACTAATGTTGTTATTCTCCCTATAAGCACAGAGAGTACACTATAATCTGAACTAGTGCGGTTATTCTCCCTATAAGCACAGAGAACACACTTTAAATCACAGAGCACACTATAATCTGAAATAGTGTTGTTAGTCTCCCTATAAGCACAGAGAGCACACTATAATCTGAACTATTGTAAATAGTTGTTATTCTCCCTATAATCCCAGAGAACACACTATAAACCTCAGAGTACAATATAATTTGAACTAGTGTTGTTATTTTCCCTATAAGCACAGAAAGCATACTATAAACTGGACTTATGTTGTTATTCTCCCTATAAGCACAGAGAGCACAGTATAATCTGAACTAGTGTAACAGTCGTTATTGTGCCTATAAGCACAGAGAGCACACTATAATTGGAACTAGTGTTGTTATTCTCCCTATGAGCCCTGAGAACACACTATAAACCACAGAGCACACTATAATCTGAACTAGTGTTGTTATTCTCCCTATCAGCACAGAGAGCACACCATAATCTGAACTAGTGTAACAGTTTTTATTCTCCCTATAAGCCCAGAGAACACACTATAAACCACAGAGCGCACTATAATCTGAACTACTGTTGTTATTCTCCCTATAAGCACAGAGAGTACACTATAATCTGAACAAGTGTAACAGTTGTTATTCTCCCTATGAGCCCAGAGAACACACTATAAACCACAGAGCACTCTATAATCTGATCTAGTTTGTTATTCTCCCTAGAAGCATAGAGAACACATTATAAACCACAGAACACACTATAATCTGAACTAGTGTTGTTATTCCCCCTATACACGCTATAGAGCACGCTATAGTCAGAACTAGTGTTGTTATTTTCCCTATAAGCACATAGAGCACATTATATCTGAACTAGTTTTGTTATTTTCCCTATAAGCGCAGAGAGCACACTAAAATCTGAAGTAATTTTGTTATTTTCCCTATAAGCACAGGCAGCACACTATAATCCGAACTAGTGTTGTTATTCTTCATATAAGCTCCGAGAGCACATTAGTATCTGAACTATTGTTGTTATTCTCCCTATAAGCACAGAGAGTACACTATAATCTGAACTAGTGTAACAGTTGTTATTCTCCCTATGAGCCCAGAGAACACACTATAAACAACAGAGCACACTATAATCTAAACTAGTTTGTTATTCTCCCTAGAAGCACAGAGAACACATTATAAACCACAGAGCACGCTATAGTCTGAACTAGTGTTGTTATTTTCCCTATAAGCACAGGCAGCACACTATAATCTTAACTAGTGTTGTTATTCTTCCTATAAGCTCCGAGAGCACATTAGTATCTGAACTATTGTTGTTATTCTCCCTATAAGCTCCGAGAGCACATTAGTATCTGAACTAATGTTGTTATTTTCCTTATAAGCACAGAGAGCACACTATAGTCTGAACTAGTGTTGTTATTCTCCCTATAAGCACAGAGAGCACACTACACTACTCAACTTTTACAATCGGTCACCCTGGTTTTTTGAAAATAACACGAATACTATAAACTGAAAATCACCGAAACACATAGCAATATTTTATTAAATGTATTAACAAGGTTTAAGTCCAATCAAATCGGATTAAGTTTTATAAATCGTTTGCGATATTTGTTAAACGACGCCAGTTAAAATTTCAAATGAAAATATGAATTATTAAAAAATATATAATTCTTTGAAAAGTGACCGATTATAAAAGTTGAGTAATATATAGTCTGAACTGGTGTTGGTATTCACCCTATAAGCACAGAGAGCACAGTATTACAAAAAAGGAATGAAAGCTATTTGACGGTCCTTCCACCTTTAACCCACCTGTCATTATAAGCCTCTATACCAGATGTAATAACGTTTATCTTTGATACGTGTTATTCAATATTTAAAAAAAGGCTTTAAAAGACACTTACTATATTTGATGTTATTTTCTCTAAATGTTTCACTAGGATGCAATAAATAAATAAGTCTTGTACGTTCAACATTCACTATCCGTTGATGACTTTGCAAATGTTCACGTCTGAAAACAAATGCGGTCAAAGAATCAAGAATGCCCGACAGACAGCACCTACTAATTTTTGGCTGTAAGTCGATGTGACTACAGGAAACGTTGCTATCATAATACATACTCCGGTTAAATTATCGTTCATAAGAAGAGTGTCTATTCTCGCTATAGAGTAACGAACGTTGTAAATAAGTATACTTGTACTACACAACTGCAGTTTGTGTATTCATAATATGAACGAACAGGAAGAAAGTTAGATATAAAGTGAAACATACATTATATCACAATTCTTCGAAAATGGCATGTTCATACAGTTCAGATAGTTAACTCCGAAATCGGTACTTGACAGACGATTATAAACGGAGCCTCGTATCCAAATCGTTTATTAAAGTAAAACATACACAGTCACTGATGTACGATCATGTAAAATACTTTACTTGAGCTAGTTTGTCACCGCGCATCGTGAAATTTCTTTGCGTATGCATCTCAAAGGAGTGTTGACAATGATTTGTTTGTTTGCATGGTGTTTTACGTCATTTTCAACACATGTAGGTTATATATGATGGTCGATATTTTGTGGTGGAGGCAGACCACCCACTTTTCCTGGGTAGAACCAGTACTGTACATCTCCGTCATCCGTAAGAATCGACACTTCCTCACTTACAAGTCGAGCTCCCAGTGGGATTCGAACCCGCAGCGGTGCATGAGAGGCGAAGGTTTACAGCGCAACGTCGCTAACCATTCGGCCATGTGTGTTGACAATGAAGGATGTCACTTAGTGAATTGAAGTTTTACAAACTGGAGAATAAATTACCGAAATCTCTTGGATGTTATGATATACAATTTTCTTTAAGATTTATGATCAATCAGTCCTGGTTCATTTACAGTCATTGAAAAACATGAAATACAACGTTTATCATCGAAAAAATCAAGCAAATGGATAACATGGCGTTGGCACAACTCGCTTATATACGTAAATTAAAACAAAATGGATGGTGTATGGTCAAGTGAAGTTTTCAACAAAATGCATATTTTAGGCATGAGCAATGTCAACCATATATTACATTACAGTAATTCAACAATATTGATTTTGTCCTTTATATCCGAAATGTTTGGTACACGTTTACTCAAAAGGGATGTACCTCGTACTACATCATATGGGGTGTATATTTCCCAGCTCATTCGTTTTGCTAGAGCTTGTAATGTGTACCATTTGCTAATTTCTCTAGATGTGGACTTCATTGTTAGAGATTTCCTTTTTGATGGAATGTACTTTTATTTACACTGTTTTGTCAATTTAGGCGTTGAATACAGGACAATAGTGAGAATGTGTACAAATAAAATCGATTTAGGCTGACCTGTAGGCCTTATGTCCTACTGACCGCTCCAAGTCGGTAACCCTGTTTTCAACACTCTTTCTGTTATATTTCCTTTTCATTGATTTTTTAACATGCTCATTTATTTCGGTTTGTGGTGCACTTCGGACCTATGGTGCCATTGCGTTTGATTGCTGTGGTTTCTATAGGACCATTTTCTCAGTTTTGTTTTTACGAGAAATAAATCGGTCCATCGAATTGTCCATTTATCCATCTAGATCACACGACACATCAATTCTAAATAAAATAAGCCGTGGTATCACATCATCCAAATTTCGGAAGTAAGCTTCTACACCATTTTCAAAAAATAATATATATATATATTTATATGTCATGTGCCTTCAATACACACATGATACACATGAAAAGCATGCACTTAAACTGTAAATTGAAGCATGTGGCATGATGAATCATTCGGATGAACAATTTATTTGATCGGATATATATATTGTTATTTGATACGGACCGTTTTTATTCGAATATAGACATATTAGAATATATGATACATTAGTTTTGTTTTGCCTTGTTTCTATGCAAAATAGCATTTTTTTTAACACATTCACATAATATAATATGTTCACAGAGAAAGTCCGCCCGCCATAATCACCATACTATATCACTGGGATTATTTTGGAAACCACATGTCGTTGCAATAATAGTGTGGTTGGTTTTTTTGGGGTTTTGTTTAAATAGTGTACTTTGAAGAGTGGCTGATGTGATAGCATGGCTTATTTTATTTATAAATGATGTCTCGTTTGCTCCAGATAGATAATTAAAGCTGGGAACCATATACACGATCTTCCAAGACATTCTGACAATGCAGTTAATATGGATTTATGTGTATGGTGTATGTTTTTTAACTTGAAACAGTTAATTTAAATTAAGAATGATCTTTTTAATCTGTATTCGTTGATAAAGATTCCACAAAGCAAATTGTAACATATGACTGGGCACGATGACATGGGAGAATGGCATATATCAAACAAGAGGCACAAGAGGGCCTGTGGACGCACTACTGTCTAAAAATAAAGTTTATGTATAAGGGGCCATAACCATGTCAAAAATCATTCAACAGGAACATGGCAATGATATTAACAACTTGGCTTGGTACTGACCATCCCTGCAAAGTTTCGTTGAAATCCGGCCAGAGGTTCAGGAGAACTAGTCTGTAAAGGTTAGTGCATTAAAACCGTTAAAGGGACACAACCCTGCCAAAAATCATTCAATAGGAATACGGCGATGATATGCACAACTAGGCACTCATCATCCTTATCAAGATTCGTTGAAATATGGCTATGGGTTCAGGAGAATCCTTTAAATGGCCATATATCCGCCAAAAGATATGTCAACAGGAAGACGACGATGATATGCACAACTAGGCTTAGTACTGATCATCCCAGCATAATTTCGTTGAAATTCGGCCAGCGGTTCAGGATAAATATTTCAATCAAAATTTGTTTATTAGAACCTTAAAACGGCCATAACTCTGCTACAAATCATTCAACCGGAACACAGTAATGATATGCACAACTAGACTTGTCTGGAACTGATCATCCCTAGAAATTTCGTTTTAATCCGGCCAGGGGTTCAGGAGAACTAGTCCTGACGAAGTTTGTATATTAAAACATTTAAAGGGTCATAACTCCGCCAAAATCATTCAACTGGAACATTCACTGACGATATGCTAGGCTTGGTACTGATCATCCCTGCAAAGTTTTATTGAAATCCGGCCAAATGAAGGCCCTTTCATCTTAACGAGGCAATTTAACTAAATTAAGGGCCACAGCTCCGGTGTTACTAATCCGATTTGGATGCTTTTTGAACATGTCCAAGCTTCCATTGATAGTAAAGCAAACCAAATGAATGCCCTTTCGTCTTAACGAGGCAAAATATACCATGTTTAACTAAATCAAGGGCCGCTGATAGAGGTCCAATCTCGCTGTTTTTCGAACTTGTCCAAGCTTTAATTGATATTAACAATCTAGTAACGTTTGGTAAAGATCGGACGAAAAATGAAGGCCCTATCGTCTTAACGAGACAAAAGTTAACGACGGACGACGGACGGACGACGGACAACTCGGCAACCGGTCATCTACGGCGAAGAAAGTGGGATAGATCAAGCCGGCCTCACTAAAGATACATGTTCCCTATTTTGTGAAACTGTTCCCGAGAAATATTTTAGAGTAGAGACCGTATAGTCCCCACTAACAGTGTATACCAGAAAAACATCGCAAGAACATCTTTCCGGTGCTAGGACCGATTTTGGAAAACAAATGTGTATCTTAGGTCATCCTCCACCGCAATTATGCAGAAGTTGTGTCTTGGTTACTACTCACCTTGACCATTGCTTATACCTCTGTTGACCAGGATGTGATTCAGACTACTCATTGAGGATTTCATCCGCTTCCTGCCGGAACCAGATTATTTTCTCGTTGAGAAATGTCTGGACTTACTCACCATCGTGGTCCAACGGTGACAGTAACTGCTAACAGCGATTGTTTTCGATTACGGAACTAACTGTGTCCCTAACTCCGAGTAATCCAAGAAAATGTTATTAACATGGTCCAGACAGAACTTCTGGATAGTTCCTACCCAACTACTTATGATGATGAGGAAAGGAATCTCAGACTGCCGTGTCGATTTTCTTTGAAATGCTTGACCCAGGTCATGTCAGAAGGCTATATGAGAATCTGAGTTCGAAAAAAGAAACATCAGGATCAGCATTATTAGTTATTTGTTCAGTTGAAGATATTAAGATATATAGTATTAACCATGGTAGAAAAGAAAGGGTTTTCAATGTCCAAGTTGGTACCCCTATTGTCAACCCATTTATGTTCGTGTTTTGCCTTTTCCTTGTACTTGTTTGTTTTACATGCGTGTTTTGGCTTTGCTGTGTTTCTGTGAATGCTACAGTTTCTGTTCTACTTATATACTTGCCTTTGTCAATGTCCAATATATAATGCAGATACTGTAAGGTGTTTGTTATTACAGTCTTCGATGCCGTCTGTCCTGTCTGTCCGAATATCTAGTAAAATACTCAACAAGAAATCTCTTTGATAGCAATGCAAAAACAAATCTGCGACAACAGGTGCACCCATTGGAATACGAACAATAGTATCTAATAATAATATAAGTACTTCACAAGCTTCTTGACAGGTCCATATAGTTCAATTGACTAAATTGCTGTTCGTAAAAAAAAAGCTTTAATATTGTTAAAGGTTAAAATGTAGTTCTTTCTTTTTTTCTCCTTTGGAAAATAGCATTATTGAGAATTATATTGGCTGTAGTTAACTAGAGTCCAACTTTTACTACAATTAGACTAATTCATATTTATGTTATTAAGTCCCACAATATTAAGACATGAACTTCTTCAACTCTGGCAATTAAAAAAATAAAGTGTTGTTAACACGGTTTTAAAACATGTTTAAAGTTCTCCGCCCATGTTTTGTTTCATGAACATGTTTAAGTTTAAATCGAAATCAATACACAACAATAAATATTTACAATTCACACATTGCAATATATGTGAAAAGCGAGAATAATATTTTATTGGATGACGTAGAAAACTTTGAACAGGTAAATTAATCCACAGGTAAATGTATTTATCAATTATCTGGCAACAGTTGTGCAGCTATACAATTCAGATTTACCTCATTTCCCCGTGCAGTCACGCAGTGGTAGAAGTAGTATCTACGTCATGCAAATAATACTTATTTTTACATACAACTTCAAGGATCACCTTTATCTGTATTTATTAGTAGCGGATTTAATTATATGTTTCTCTCCGGGACTATCAAGAAATGTGTATATGATGTTTAACTTGTTAACTGATAATACTATAAAAAGGGTGGATATTCATCATTGTAATAAAACACTCGTCGGTTATGTTCGATACTTACGTTGTGTACCTAAGGTATACAGTCAACACTTTATCGGTTATCTGTCTACATAAAGGAGTAGGTAACACACACGGTTTACCAAATCAATACTTTAATACACACTTGTGTATTTCCACAATAGAAACAACCGGGAAGAAAATTAGATTAAAACTATTAAAACATATCGTAATTCTTCGAAATTCACTGTTATTGAAAAACAACTTGAGGGGTTACTGCATTATACAATATAAACGATGGATGATACCAAATTAAATTGTTTGATTACGCACATAGAAAAGAATGAGTGGCCTCAGGCTCTAAGCATGTGCCGTGAAGCGAAGTCGGAATACGAAATGATTAAGACACGGATTAATATTACATTAGGCCAAAGGTTAAATATGATTGATACATTTATAGGAAATGTCGAGCGAAATCAAAGAAAATCAGTTGAAAAACAGGTTTTGAACGTCAAGAGTTTGTATGAAAATCATATTAGACGGTTTCTAGAGGTATGTATAACGTTTAATCATTGTTAGAGGTATATTTTCCATTGAGTGTGAGTTGTGAAGTTTACATTTCTATGTGTAAATGTACAGGTTTCTCAAACATGATTTTAAAAAAAAAAAAAATATGTTTATGTTTAATTGCACACATGGTATGATCATTGGTAAACGACCATATTAATATTTCTAGAAAGGACACGCTAACTGTACAGGAGACAAATTGCTATACACTTTTACTTTGCCAGGCAAACTTAAATGCAAACATATAGATAGTTAGTATCTAAACAAAAGATACGTTTATGCATCCGTATAGTAACATTATACATTAACAGTACCATGTGTATTTATTAATTTTAGGAAGAAAGGCGAAAAGAGGACCAAAATAAACAAGACCAAAATAAACAACACAGTAAACCACATACAAGGGCAAACAATACAGTTAACGACAATGTCATGGTCAAAGAGTAAGTGCATTTTTGTAAATAATAGATGCAATTCTGTTTCTATAAACTGGTTAGTATCTATTATAAAAGTAGGTCAAAACAAAATACCACATAACATACTACCGGTTTTATCGGACACAATAATGTAGACCTATTGCTTCTAAACAGTTTGAAATTAATCTATTTTGAAGATTACATAGAAGTAAAATATTCGTTATACACATTTATCACATAACTTGTGTTGTGGGAGTGTAACAAAACCATGATATATTTATCATATTACTCTATGAAACTAAATATGCAAATGAAGGCCGAATCATTGTTCGAGCTTTTCCGTTCCGTTCGGATTACATCGGAATTGCCTCGTCGATTTTCGTAATCTTTAAAATACCGGATTACGGTAATCGACGAAGTAGTCCCGTTGTTTGGTGTCGTACGAAGAAGACCGAGTCAACATACGACGTTATCATACAAAAACACGACGTACGACTACGTTAGGGATCTATATATACATGTATAGATAAGAATGAGAAAATATATACATCTACCAAAATACCTTTCAAAAAGCCCCGGATCCCAGAGAGGATACGAAACTGTTAGAATAAATACAAAAAAAATCTACAGTGCTATAGTTTGTAAAAAACCCAAGCGCTTTTCGGCTTAAGCATTCATAGCGATTACAGTCACGGAAAAGAATCAAATCACGAACACTATAAACACCTAACAATACAAATCTGTTTCTAATAAAAGGTGTTTAGTAATTCAAGTATCGTTTGACAGTG
>JAWPHD010015793.1:0-53314 GCA_037043455.1 Cyrtodaria siliqua
GCTACAGACTTGTTTTTTGAAAATGTATTTTTAACCGTGGCGGCCATCTTGAAATTCCGGCCGACCTGAAATTTTGCTAGGATCAATTAGACATTAAGAGCAACATTCCTGCGAAGTTTCATGAATTTCCGTCAAGTAGTTTCAGAGGAGTAGTCACTACAAGTTTTCATTATATAACTCTATGTAAACAAAGATGGCCGCTGGTAGCCATGTTTAACGTCAAATCAAAACGATTTTCGACAAGGACCAACATCATGTCATACTGATCATTTTAGAAAAAGTCCCATATCAATATCTCTTATAGTTTTGAAGAAGTAGTCGCTACAATCTTATTTATTTTAAATCTATTTTTAGCTGTGGCGGCCATCTTTAATTTCCGGCCGACCTAAAAAAATTCTAGGATCAACTAGACATCAAGAGCAACATTCCTGTGAAGTTTCATGAACATCTGTCAAGTAGTTTCAGAGGAGTAGTCGCTACAAGTTTTTACTATATAACTCTATGTAACCATATGGCAGCCATGTTTAACCTCGAATCAAAACGATTTTCGACAAGGACCAACATCATGTCATGCTGATCATTTTAGAAAAAGTCCCATATCAATATCACTTATAGTTTTCATGAAGAAGTCGCTACAAACTTGTTTTTTAAAAACCTATTTTTAGATTTGGCGGCCATCTTGGATTTCACATCAACATGAATTTTTGCTAGGATCAACTAGACTTCATGGGCAACATTTCTGTAAAGTTTCATGAAAATCCATTCAGTAGTTTCAGAGGAGTAGTCGCTACAAAAAAAAGTTTACGGACAGACAGACGGACAGACAGACGGACAGACAGACAGACGGAAAGACGGACGACGGATGCCGCACCACGGCATAAGCTCTGCTGATCTCTGATCAGTGGAGCTAAAAACAAGAGCTGTCGGAGAACAGCGCAGCTCGACTATTCGATTTTTCAGAGAATAATAAATTATATAGCTAGTATATACCATCAGTTCGAGTTTTGAGTGGGGTGAGGGGTGAGGGTGGGGGAGAGGCAGGGTGGGTGGTGTGGGGAGTGGGGTTATGAGGGAAACATATCTGTGTAAGAAGCTATGTAAGAATTCACCAAAACAACACAAAAATATGTAACAAAAAAAAAAAAAAAAAATCGAGTTTTGAGTGGGGATGAGGAAGAGGCGGGGTGTGGGGAGGGCAACATATATGTGTAAGAAGCTATGTAAGAATTGACCAAAACAACACAGAAATATGTAACAAAAAAAAATAATTAAAAATCGAGTTTTGAGTGGGGATGAGGAAGAGGCGGGGTGCGAGGGGCAACATATATGTGTAAGAATTGACTAAAACAACACAGAAATATGTAAAACAAGAGGTCAATGACCTTGAAGCTCTACTGACTGATTTTGATTTCAGGAAGTAGTCGCTACAGACTTGTTTTTTGAAAATCTATTTTTAACCGTGGCGGCCATCTTGAATTTCCGGCCGACCTGAAATTTTGCTAATATCAATAAGACATTAAGAGCAACATTCCTGTGAAGTTTCATGAAAATCCGTCAGGTAGTTTCAAAGAAGTAGTCGCTACAAGTTTTCTTTATATAACTCTATGTAAACAAAGCAGCCATGTTTAAGGTCAAATCAAAACGATTTTCGACAAGGACCAACATCATGTCATACTGATCATTTTAGAAAAAGTCCCATATCAATATCTCTTATTGTTTTGAAAAAGTAGTCGCTACAAACTTATTTATTTTAAATCTATTTTTAGCTGTGGCGGCCATCTTGAATTTCCGGCCGACCTGAAATTTTTCTAGGATCAACTAGACATCAAGAGCAACATTCCTGTGAAGTTTCATGAACATCCGTCAAGTAGTTTCAGAGGAGTAGTCACTACAAGTTTTTACTATATAACTCTATGTAACCAAAGATGGCCACTGGCAGCCATGTTTAACGTCGAATCAAAATAATTTTCCACAAGGATCTACATCATGTCATGCTGATCATTTTAGAAAAAGTCCCATATCAATATCACTTATAGTTTTCAAGAAGTAGTCGCTACAAACTTATTTTTTAAAAATCTATTTTTAGCTGTGACGGCCATCTTGAATTTCCGGCCGACCTGAAATTTTAATAGGATCAATTAGACATCAAGAGCAACATTCCTGTAAAGTTTCATGACAATCCTCCAAGTAGTTTCAGAGGAGTAGTCGCTACAAGTTTATACTATATAACTCTATGTAAACAAAGATGGCCGCTGGCAGCCATGTTTAACGTTGAATCAAAACGATTTTTGACTAGGATCAACATCATGTAATGCTGATCATTTTAGAAAAAGTCCCATATCAATATCACTTATAGTTTTCAAGAAGTAGTCGCTACAAACTTATTTTTTAAAAATCTATTTTTAGCTGTGACGGCCATCTTGAATTTCCGGCCGACCTGAAATTTTTCTAGGATCAATTAGACATCAAGAGCAACATTCCTGTAAAGTTTCATGACAATCCGCCAAGTAGTTTCAGAGAAGTAGTCGCTACAAGTTTTTACTATATAACTCTATGTAAACAAAGATGGCCGCTGGCAGCCATGTTTAACGTTGAATCAAAACGATTTTTGACTAGGATCAACATCATGTCATGCTGATCATTTTAGAAAAAGTCCCATATCAATATCACTTATAGTTTTCAAGAAGAAGTCGCTACAAACTTGTATTTTAAAACTCTATTTTTAGCTTTGGCGGCCATCTTGGATTTCACATCAACATGAATTTTTGCTAGGATCAACTAGACTTTATGGGCAACATTTCTGTAAAGTTTCATGAATATCCATCCAGTAGTTTCAGCTGTGAAGTCGCTACAAATAAAAGTTTACGGACAGACGGACAGACGGACGACGGACGCCGCACCACGGCATAAGCTCTGCTGATCTCTGATCAGTAGAGCTAAAAAAACCTAAAAAACAAGAGGGCCATGATGGCCCTATATCGCACACCTGAGTTAATTTGAACCAATAAAAGAGGGCCAGGGCCAAGATGGCCCTAAAGCGATCACCTGAGTACTGGCACATTATCGAACTTCTTCGAAATCTTATGGTCATATACAATCTGTGCAAGTTTGGTTAAGGTTGTTCAAGAAATGTGGGCTCTGTTGTATATAACAACATTGATATAGACAGTTTAAGACACTGAATTGAACTGAACGTTGTTTAACGGCTCATCAACACAGTATAGGTTATTTAGAGCCGTCCCAGAGAGAGGGGAAGGATACATAGGAATCCGGGAACCTGCCCTACTCTTATTATCGAATAGATTCCTATGGTTCTTTTACGTGCTCGGAGGATAGACCGATACACAGGACCGCCCGGTTTACGTTCCCATCCGACGGACGAGGCTGAGGGAAAGTGTTAAGACACTGACAAAGTTTGGTAAAGATCAAATATAAAATGAAGGTGCTAGAGAATAACACCTTGGAAAGAGCCAAATGTGACCCCCAGGGCTACATGTAATATATGAGAGCTGTGTGCTTTGTGGTTTTAGAGAAGAAGATTTTTTAAGTTTTTCCCTATACAAGTCTATGTAAAACGTGACCACTGGGGCGGGGCCAAATGTGAACCCAGGGTCACCATTTGAACAAACTTGGTAAAGGACCATAAGAGTATAGTAAATGCAAAATATTGAACCTCTGGCTCTTGTAGTTCCAGAGAAGAAGTCTTTAAAGTGTTTCCTATATAAGTCTATGTAAAACTGTGACCCACGGAGTGGGGTCAAATTTTACCCCTGGGTCATCATTTGAACAAACTTGGTAGAGGACCATAATCTAATAGTAAATTCAAAATATTAAACCTCTGGCTCTTGCAGTTCCAGAGAAGAAGATTTTTTTCAGTTTTTCCCTATACGAGCCTATGTAAAACTGTGACACCCGGGGCGGGGCCAAATGTGACCCCTGGCTCACCATTTGAACAAACTTGGTAGAGGACCATAAGCTTATAGCAAATGCAAAATATTAAACCTCTGGCTCTTGCAGTTTCAGAGAAGAAGATTTTTTAAGTTTTTCCCTATACATGTCTATGTAAAACATGTGACCCTTGGGGAGGGGCCAAATGTAACCCCAGGGTCGCCATTTGAACAAACTATGTAAAGGACCATAATACTTATAGTAAATGCAAAATATCAAACCCCTGGCTCTTGCAATTTCCGAGAAGAAGATTTTCAAAAAAAAAATCCTATACAAGTCTATGTAAAACTGTGGCCCCCGGGGCGGGGACAAATTTGACACCAGGGTCACCATTTGAACAAACTAAGTAGAGGACCATAAGCTGATGCTACATGTAATACATGAAAGCTCTGTGCCATGTGGTTCCAGAGAAGAAGATTTTTTTCAGTTTTTCCCTATACAAGCCTATGTAAAACTGAGACCCCCGGGGCGGGGTCAAATGTGACCCCTGGGTCACCATTTGAACAAACTTGGTAAAGGACCATAAGCTTATAGTAAATGCAAAATATCAAACCTCTGGCTCTTACAGTTTCTGAGAAGAAGATTTTTTAAAAAAAAATCCTATATAAGTCTATGTTAAACTGTGACCCCCGGGGCGGGGACAAATTTGACCCCAGGGTCACCATTTGAACAAACTTAGTAGAGGACCATAAGCTGATGCTACATGTAATACATGAGACCTCTGTGCCTTGTGGTTTCAGAGAAGAAGATTTTTTAAAGTTTTTTCCTATATGTCTATATGAAAAACATGCAAAATCTCAATATACAAACTTTGGACCCCTGGGGCATGGCCATTTTTTACCCCGGGGACTTCATTTGAACAAACTTGATAGTCTAGACATTAGCGATCATTTTAAAAGAAAAACTGTCAAAATCTATCCAGCGTTTCTTGAGGAGAAGATTTTTTAAGGTTTCAACCATATATGGTAATGGCGGCCATCTTGGATGTCGCGCTGACCTAATTTTAACAAATCTAAAAAGCATTCATCTAAGGATCATCCACGTGAAGTTTGGTCAAAATTAGCCAAGCGGTTTCTGAGGAGAAGTTATTTGAAGCAAAAGTTAACGACGGACGACGACGACGGACGACGGACGAAGAGTGATCCCAATAGCTCACCTTTGAGCCTTCGGCTCAGGTGAGCTAAAAACAGTTTCAAGTGTGTGTGGGGGGGGGGGGGGGGGGGGGGGGGGGGGGGGTGTTGGAGAGGGGTGAGAGGAGGGGTTGGTTGGGGTGACGGGGCAACATATATCTGTAAGAATTGACTAAAACAACACAGAAAGATGTAAAAAAAAAAAAAAGAGTGTGTGGAGGGGGGTGCGGGGGAGTGGGGGTGGGAGGAGGGAGCCCATGCCCTAATATGGGTGAAGTATGTATAAGATGCAAAATGTTATAAGAAATCCCAAACCAAAATTATAGATATATACATGCTTACATGCAAAGCTAGATCTGCCTTTATTGCACATTTCATGGGTCATCACAATTTGGGTTCAATGGGAGCCCAAAATTTGCAGAAGACAAAATTACTTACCCAACCCATTACAACATACTATAAGAAAACCAATTCCAAAATTTAGTTCAGCTAGGACAAGAAATATAAGAGATATAGACTTGTAAACACAGCTTACACGCAAAATTTGATGTGAAATGGGACACATTTTATGTTTGGGTTCCATGGGAGCCCATGGGTTACAGGAACCAAAATTGCTTATGCAGCTCTTAAGATAATGCTATAAGGAAGCCCATGGCCAAATATTTGGTTGTGCTAGGATAAGAAATGTAAGAGATATAGACTTGTAAACACAGCTTACACGCAAACCTTGATGTGGGACGCTGACGCCGACGCCGGGGTGATTACATAAGCTCTCTTATTCTTCGAATAGTTGAGCTAAAAAACTGAACCAGAGAGTTCTAGGCCTTTATCAGATGTATTCATGTATCATGTGAAGATTACACAGTTTCATTGTTGTAGACCTTAAATACTTGAATCATTTGTCAGGTAAAAGTTAACGGACAGACGGACGGACAACGTCATGTCCTTACGGGCGTATGAAAAGCGAGTTTGCTATTAACTGCCCCACCCAGACATAACGAAATATGTTTAAACCTACCAGTCCGCATACTGGCATGAACCAGAACTACTTGTTAGGGTGTGCACACAACCAAATGTTGGGTCTAACTGTTAAGGTCAATGTCTATGTGTTTGTTTGTTTGTTTTACGTAATTTTCAACACATGTAAATGGTATACATGTTTGATGCCTGATCCATAATTTGTTTTCATTTCCGGTGGCTTTTGGATTTGAGCTCGCTATGAGGCAGTGCCTTTTTCATATTATTTATATTATTATGAAATCAACTAGTGTCTGTCTGTCAACGCTGACAGTTTTAACAACATGACATCATCCAAAATGGCCACATCGCTGACCGTGGTCATGACGTCATCCAATTTGGAAAGCCCGTGTTGATCAGGTTCTGATCAAAATCTATTCATTCATAACACGTGTCAAGCACCAGACTATCTGAGTTTTTATTCATAACATGTGTCAAGCTCCAGATTATCTGAGTTTTTATTCATAACATGTGTCAAGCTCCAGATTATCAGTCAGTATTCATTCATAACAAGTGTCAATCTCCAGATTATCTGAGTTTTCAGTTATAACAAATGTTTAGTTGCATTTTGATAGGATGTTTATTTTTTATCTGCATGCATATTTTAAAAAAAAGTTTTTATGTCCATTTTCAAAAATAGATTATTGGAGTCTTCAGCCTATTAATTTTCTCAGTAATGTTTGGTGAATTCGGGCACTGTACTTGCAAAAATATTTACCTAATGTATATATGTTTGAAAACATGTATTTTGAAATCGACTAAATCATGAAACTGCACATGGCTGCAGAATTTTAACCTACTTCGTCTAGCTATGTTCTGTTCTGTTTCTGTTTTGTTTTTGTTTTTTATCAAAAGTATGGCCACTTTTACCCGTGTATTTACTTATAGTCAATTTCAACTATTTTTTCACCTATACATTTTTATTTTTTAGTAAATACTACAGTAAAATTTCTAGACTAGACACATCAGAGTTACAGCCTTAAATTTTTAAAAAGAAAAAATTCCAGTAGGCCTTTAATAGACTATTGAAGCCAGTAGAGTGATGCAGGCCCCCTTGTGCATCTTGTTCCCGGAAGACTTCTTAATACACGCCACTCTGTAAATGACATAATTTTAGACATGGAGGTCATCTTGAGTGACAGTTTTGCCATAAAACACAAATCTGTCTATCCATCAGCAATTTTATAAAATAATACTCAAGTCTAGATTTGAAACAGTTTAATAACAATTGATCACAATGTATTTGAAATGGATCGACCCTCTAAGATTTTTGTAGATCATCAAAGATCGCCAAGTTGGCTAAAACTGTGTAAAATTTATGAAAATTTTAGATGTCCAGCAATCGTGCGAATATTCATAAGGTCTTGCCTATCAAACCTTGCATTCTCAGTACTTTCAGTACTTTGATTTTTTTTATGTTGCTTTCAGTTTCACTATCTGGTGTTGCATTATTTGTCTTCTTAAAGTAATTTGTTATCATTTTGCTGCTTGTAGAATCTTTTTCTTTTCAGTCCGAAACTATAAACAATCTGTTTTTGACAACGTACATTTGTAAGTTGATCAACATTGTCGTAAAATCACGCATTACTGACATCAAATACCACGTGGAATAATGATCCCCCAAGAATGAGGGGATTTGCCGACTAGTCTACCTACGACTATCGCATGAACTCCAGCGATGCTTAGTCTTGATCATCTTCGACGCTTAATTGTTAATACAAATCATAACGATACCAGAATCTCGACAAATGTCAGACTTTGTTTAGGAGAACTATTCTAGACGTTTGTCTTGAAAACAAGCAAGCGTCACAGATGATCTAGACTACAGCGATGCTATGATGAAAACCGAGGCGATTCATACAATTTTGCGATTCATACAATTTTGTTTGGATCGCGCTATTATTTCAAATGTTAACTCCGCATTGTAATAGAAAACATCGGCTAAAAACAGAACTTGATGTGGTTTATATGTAGATGATTTTACGACGAACAACATTTTGAATGGGGAATTATTCTGAAAGAGGGAAATTTTTATGGTTTTTTGCTTGGGAAAGAGGCCGATATATGGCGTCTACAAAGAAGGGTAAAAGGCCCTGATGTTTGTGCATTAAAACCTGTAAAGGGCCATAACTCCGCTGAAAATCTTTCAACTGGAACCCAGTGATGATATGCACAACTAGGCAGGGGTTCAGGAAAACTAGTCTGGACAAAATTTGAGCACTAAAACCTTTAAAGGGCCATCACTCTGCCAAAGTCATTCAACCAGAGCACGGTGACGATATGCACAACTAGGTTTGATACTGATCATTCCTGCAAAGTTTCGTTGAAATCCGGCCAATTGAAAGCTCTATCATCTTAACGAGGCAAAATACAGCATTTTTAACTAAATCAAGTGCCATAACTCCGGTGTTACTTGATGGTTTTCGAACATGTCCGAGCTTTCATTAATATTAACAATCTGTGCAAGTTTGGTAAAGATGAAATAATGAAAAACAACGACTTGAACTCACACTCTGTTTTTTTGTCCTTGTCTCTACCTCGGAAATGTCATTGACTCTCGTTTCCATATATCTCCAAAAAGAGCTAGAGCCAATGTTTAGTACCCATGTACGTGTCATGCCAGTCACATTGGTAAAAGTTCCAAATCAATATCAGAAGGCTTTTTAAGGTTTCAGACTTTTATGGTAATGGAGGCCATTTGGATGTCAAGTTGACCTAATTTTAACAAATTTGAAAGAAAACCTCAGGATCACCCATGAGAAGTTTGGTCAAAATCAACCAAGGCTGAAACCGGTATACTCTTAAACTTTGTTTTGCATGGGTATAAAAAGATATGGGTGGGTAAAAAATACCCAACTGATCAAAAGCTTTATCTGTAGCTCTAATTACCTGAGCAAACAATTCCTGTTGTTGTCTCAATAACTCCTCCTCAGGGATGCCAAGATTTTCTATACGTGAACTACCACGACGTTTCTTTGCAGCAATGGCTTTTGTCTCCTTCAGAACAGTAGTAGCATCCTCCTTGTATGCTCCAAAGCCTAGACTCTCCAAAGCTGTCAAGAAATGTGTAGAAAGATGTAAATGGCATTTTTACACAACCATTTCAACAACAAAAACAACTTTATTGCTAAAACTAGAACTGTCGACCTGGGAGACTAATATATCCCCACCACTTACTTTATTGGTAACAAGAGCTGTCAGAGAACAGCGCAGCTTGACTATTCTCTTTTTCAGAGAACAACAAAATATAAACCTAAAACACAATCAGAAAAAGTGGAATCTCTTAATACAAGCATTGTATCAAGAAATAGCAGAGATATCCATGATTTAACAAATAACAAGAGTTCAAAGCCTTTAAACGCACTCCTTATTATCTGAACAGACAGATCTTGGAACAGTATCATAACTTTTTATACATTTGTCATTATTTGAAGGGGTAGTGTTTGTTAATCATTAGACGATACAAGTTTGTTTTTTATGGCCATGTTTGGAGGAGGCATGTTTGAAGTCCAAGCAGCCCTTACAGTTGTCAGAGTAAATACATTTTATTTTCAATATTATTTCTCAAATCCTTCATGTAATTTCAGAGTAGTTGCCACAATTTTTTCCCTTTATAACTCTGTGTAAACAAAGACGGCTGCTGGTGGCCATGTTTGACATCAAATCAATTTTATTTGTTTGAATAGTGTTTTATGTCATTTGGCAGATGAACCGATGCTCGCACACACGGACGGATGCATGGAAGGGCAGGGGTAACACTTTATGACCTTCATCCATTCTTCAAATGATTAGATGATAAGATGATTCAGATGATTATATTAAAGGTTAGATGGTAACAAAAATAGAACAAAACATGTTATATATCAAAATGCTCATATTGGTTTGAAGTTTATCAGGCAACTAGGATACATTGGCAAGAAGAGGCCTGGCTGTATGTGGTGGTGGTGGTGTTGGTGGTGTTGGCGGGGGAGGTAGGTGATGGGAAGGTGTGAAAGATGACAGTATCAAAGTATCAAACTAGTTTTTAGCTTGACTGGCAAAGGGCCAGCAGAGCTTATGGGATGGGGAGTTGTCAGTTGTCGTTAACTTTTGTCTCGTTCCTTCATTTTCCATCTGATCTTTACCAAACTTTACCAGATTGTTAATATCAATGAAAGCTCGGACAAGTTCGAAAAGACCAGTAACAGCGGAGTTATGGCCCTTGAATTAGTTAACAAGAGGTCAATGACCTTGAAGCTCTACTGGCAGGTTCTGAAAGATAGATCAGCATTCCAGTGAAGTTTCATGAAAATCTGTCAAGTAGTTTCAGAGTAGTCGTTTAAAGTTTTTATATATAACTCTATGTAAACAAAGATGGCCACTGGCTACCATGTTTAATGTCGAATCAAAATAATTTTCAACTAGAACCAATTTCATGGTGCGCCCGACGTAAAATACCCACGTTTCATTCACACAGGTTGTCACCCAACCACCCACCCCCATGCCCCTTCCTCCAGGCCCAACTATAACATAGGAGGAACCAAATGTATACATATATAATCCCATCATCATTTAATACAAGAGGTCAATGACCTTGAAGCTCTACTGGCAGGTTCTGAAAGCTAGATCAACATTCCTATGAAGTTTCATGAAAATCTGTCGAGTAATTTCAGAGTAGTCGTTAGAAGTTTTCATATATAACTCTATGTCAACAAAGATGGCCACTGGCAACCATGCTTAATGTTGAATCAAAATAATTTTCAACAAGGACCAACATCATGTCAAACTAATCATGTTAGAAAAAGTCCTATATATATCAATATCACTTATAGTTTTTAAGAAGCAGTCGCTACAAATTTGTTCTTTAAAAATCTATTTTTAGCCATGGTGGCCATCTTGAATTTCGGGCCAACATGAAATTTTGCTAGGATCAACTACACATCAAGAGCAACATCTTTGTGAAGTTTCATGAAAATCCTTTAAGTAGTTTCAGAGGAGTAGTCGCTACAAGTATTTACTATATAACTCTATGTAAACAAAGATGGCCACTGCCAGCCATGTTTAATGTCAAATCAAAATGATTTTTGACAAGGATCAACATCATGTCATGCTGATCATTTTAGAAAAAGTCCCATATCAATATCACTTATAGTTTTAAGAAGTAGTCGCTATAAAAAAAAATCTTTTAAAAACCTATTTTTAGCTGTGGCAGCCATCTTGAATTTCCGGTCGACCTGAAATTAAGCTAGGATCAACTAGATATCAACAGCAATATTCCAGTGAAGTTTCATGAAAATCCGTCAAGTAGTTTCAGAGGAGTAGTTGCTACAAGTTTTTACTACATAAACTCTATATAAATCAAGATGGCCGCCATGTTTAATATAGAATCTACATGATTTTCGACAAGGAACAACATCATGCCATGCTGATCATTTGATAAAAAGTCCCATATCCATATCACTTACAGTTTTCAAAAAGTAGTCGCTTCAAACTTGTTTTTTAAAATCTATTTGTAGCCATGGCGGCCATCTTGAATTTCCGCAGACCTGAAATTTTGCTAGGACCAACTAGACATCAAGGGCAACATTCCTGTGAAGTTTCATGAAAATTGGACAAGTAGTTTCAGAGGAGTAGTCGCTACAAATTTTTACTATAAATCGTTCCATATCAATATTACTTACAGTTTTCAAGAAGTAATCGCTACAAACTTGTTTATTTTAAGCCGTGGCGGCCATCTTGAATTTCCGGCCAATCTAAAACTTTGCTAGGATCAACTAGATATCAAGAGTAACATTCCTTTGAAATTTAATGAAAATCCGTCAAGTAGTTTCAGAGGAGTAGTCGCTACAAGTTTTTATTACATAACTCTATGTAAACAAAGACATGTTTAATATAGAATCAAAAATGATTTTCGACAAGGACCAACATCATGTCATGCTGATCATTTTAGAAAAAGTCGCATATCAATATCACTTATAGTTTTCAAGAAGTAGTCGCTACAAACTTGTTTTTGTAAAAATCTATTTTTAGCCATGGTGGCCATCTTGAATTTCCGGCCAACCTGATATTTTGCTAGAATCAATTAGACATCAAGAGCAACATTTCTGTGAAGTTTCACAAAAATCCGTCAAGTACTTTAGAGGAGTAATCGCTACAAGTTTTTTCTTATATAACTCTAAACAAAGATGGCCGCTGGCAGCCATGTTTAACATCAAACCAAAACGATTTTTGACAAGGACCAACATCATGTCATGCTGATTATTTTAGAAGAAGTCTCATATCAATATCACTTATAGTTTTCAAGAAGTAGTCGCTACAATCTTGTTTTTTAAGAATCTATTTTTAGCTTTGGTGGCCATCTTGGATTTCACATCAACATGCATTTTTGCTAGGATCAACTAGATTTCATGGGCAAATTTCCTGTAAAGTTTCATGAAAATCCATGCAGAAGTTTCAGAGGAGTAGTCGCCGCAAAAAAAAGTTTACGGACGGACAGACGGACGACGGACACCGCACCACGGCATAAGCTCTGCTGATCTTTGATCAGTAGAGCTAAAAATCATTTAATATGTTGCTTATCTTTTATAGATGTTTACATACACCAAGTTATTTGCAAGAATAAGGAAAAATGACAGTGTAATTGAATTTTTAGTGTAATTGACCTGTGAAACCCCACTGAGGGACCCTGGGTGCAGAGCCATCATAATAATGTTTAATTTGAGAGATTTTGAAAAACAAGAGGTCATTGACCTTGAAGCTCTACTGATAGATTTTTGATAGCGAGGTGAACATTCCTGTGAAGTTTCATGAAAATCCATCAAGTAGTTTCATAGGAGTAGTGGCTACAAGTTTTCATTATATAACTCTATGTAAACAAAGATGGCCGCTGGCGGCCATGTTTAATGTCAAATCAAAATAATTTTTGACAAGGATCAACATCATGTCATACTGATCATTTTAGAAAAAGTCCCATATCAATATCACTTATAGTTTTCAAGAAGTAGTCGCTACAAACTTGTTTTTTGAAAATCTACTTTTGGCCCCGGCGGCCATCTTGAATTTCCGGCCGACCTGAAGTTTTGTTTGGATCAATTACACATCAAAAGCAACATTCGTGTGAAGTTTCATGAAAATCCATGAAGTAGTTTCAGAGGAGTAGTTGCTACAAGTTTTCATTATATAACTCTATGTAAACAAAGATGGCCGCTGACAGCCATGTTTAACGTCGAATAAGAACGATTTTTGACAAGGATCAACATCATGTCATGTTGATCATTAAAGAAAAAGTCCCATATCAATATCACTTATAGTTTTCGAGAAGTAGTCGCTACAAACTTGTATTTTGAAAATCTATTTTTAGCCGTGGCGGCCATCTTGAATTTCCGACAGACCTGAAATTTTGCTAGGATCAATAAGACATCAAGAGCAACATTCCTGTGAAGTTTCATGAAAATCTGTCAAGTAGTTTCAGAGGAGTAGTCGCTACAAGTTTTCATTATATAACTCTATGTAAAGAAAGATGGCCACTGACAGCCACGTTTAACGTCGAATCAAAACGATTTTTGACAAGACCAACATCATGTCATGCTGATCATTTTAGAAAAAGTCCCATATCAAAATCACTTATAGTTTTCAAGAAGTAGTCGCTACAAACTTATTTTTTAACAAGAGGTCAATGACCTTGAAGCTCTACTGATTGATTTTGATTTCAGGAAGTAGTCGCTACAGACTTGTTTTTTGAAAAAATATTTTTAGCCGTGGCGGCTATCTTGAATTTCCGGCCGACCTGATATTTTGCTAGGATCAATTAGACATCAAGAGCAACATTCCTGTGAAGTTTCATGAAAATCCGTCAAGTAGTTTCACAGGAATAGTCGCTACAAGTTTTCATTATATAACTCTATGTAAACAAAGATGGCCGCTGACAGCCGTGTTTAACGTCGAATCAAAATAATGTTTTACTCTGATAACCATCATGTCATGCTGATCTTTTTACAAAAAGTCCCATATCAATATCACTTATAGTTTTCAAGACGTAGTCGCTACAAACTTCCTTTTTAAAAAATCTAATTTTAGCTGTGGCGGCCATCTTGAATTTCTGGCCGATCTGAAATTTTGCTAGGATCAATTAAACATTAAGAGCAACATGCCTGTAAAGTTTCATGAAAATCTGCAAAGTAGTTTCAAAGGATTAGTCGCTACAAGTTTTTACTATATAACTCTATGTAAACAAAGATGGCTGCTGGCAGCCATGTTTAACGTTGAATCAAAACAATTTTTGACAAGGACCAACATCATGTCATGCTGATAATGTTAAAAAAGTCCAATATCAATATCACTTATAGTTTTCAAGTAGTAGTCGCTACAAACTTGTATTTTGAAAATCTATTTTTAGCCATGGCAGCCATCTTGAATTTCCGGGCGACCTGAAATTTTGCTAGGATCAATTAGACATCAAGAGCAACATTCCTGTGAAGTTTCATGAAAATCCGTCAAGTAGTTTCAGAGGAGTAGTCGCTACAAGTTTTCATCATATAACTCTATGTAAACAAAGATGGCCACTGGCAGCCATGTTTAACGTCGAAATAATGTTTGGCTCTTATAACCATCATGTCATGCTGATCATTTTACAAAAAGTCCCATATCAATATCACTTATAGTTTTCAAGACGTAGTCGCTACAAACTTCTTTTTTAAAAATCTATTTTTAGCTGTGGCGGCCATCTTGAATTTCTGGCCGATCTGAAATTTTGCTAGGATCAATTAGACATTAAGAGCAATATTCCTGTAAAGTTTTATGAAAATCTGTCAAGTAGTTTCAAAGGAGTAGTCGCTACAAGTTTTTACTATATAACTGTATGTAAACAAAGATGGCCTCTGGCAGCCATGTTTAACGTTGAATCAAAACGATTTTTGACAAGGACCAACATCATGTCATGCTGATCATTTTAGAAAAAGTCCCATATCAATATCACTTATAGTTTTCATGAAGAAGTCGCTACAAACTTGTTTTTTAAAAACCTATTTTTAGATCTGGCGGCCATCTGGATTTCACATCAACATGAATTTTTGCTAGGATCAACTAGACTTCATGGGCAACATTTCTGTAAAGTTTCATGAAAATCCATTCAGTAGTTTCAGAGGAGAAGTCGCTACAAAAAAAAGTTTACGGACAGACAGACGGACAGACGGACGCCGCACCACGGCATAAGCTCTGCTGATCTCTGATCAGTAGAGCTAAAAATGACAGTGTAATTGAATTTTTAGTGTAATTGACCTGTGAACCCCCACTGAGAGACCCTAGGTGCAGAGCCATCATAATAATGTTTAATTTGAGAGATTATGAAAAAAAAAAAATTACCCCATATCCACACCACCCGCCCCACTCACCCTGGGCCCCAGGGCAGATGTTCGAGTTTGCAAAATAAAAAAATCGTTTTATATCTTGATTATCTTTTATAGACGATTACATATACCAAATTATGTGCAAAAATATGAAAAAATGATAGTGTACTTGAATTTTTTGTTTATTTGACCTTTTGACCCCCCTGAGGGCCATTGGGCTCGGAGCCAAAAATAAGCTCTTGCACGCCGTCATCATATGTTGATGTCATACCCTAAGTTTGGTTGAATTCCGTTCAGCAGTTTAGGAGGAGATGCGGTAACGGACAGGCGGACAGACGGACGGAAAGACAGACGGACGAACGGAGGCGATTTTAATATACTTTTTTTTTCAAAAACGTGGGTATAACAAGGACCAACATCATGTCAAACTGATCATTTTATAAAAAGTCACATATCAATATCACATAGTTTCAAGAAGTAGTCGCTACAAACTTGTTTTTTTTTAAATCTATTTTTAGCTGTGGTGGCCATCTTGAATTACTGGCTGACCTGAAATTTTGCTAGGATCAACTAGACATCAAGAGCAACGTTCCTGTGAAATTCCATGAAAATCCGTTGAGTAGTTTTAGAGGAGTAGTCGCTACAAGTTTTTACTATATAACTTTATATAAACAAAGATTGCTGCTGGCATCCATGTTTAATGTTGAATCAAAATGAGTTTCGACAAGGACCAACACCATGTCATGCTGATCATTTTAGAAAAAGTCCCATATCAGTATCACTTATAGTTTCAAGTAGTAATAGCTACAAACTTGTTTTTTAAAAATCTGTTTTTAGCTGTGGCGTCCATCTTGAATTTCCGGCCGACCTGATATTTTGCTAGGATCAATTAGACATCAAGAGCAACATTCCTGTGAAGTTTCATGAAAATCCGTCAAGTACTTTCAAAGGAGTAGTCGCTACAAGTTTTTACTATATAACTATGTCAACAAAGATGGTCACTGGCAACCATGTTTTAACGTCGAATCAAAACGATTTTCGACAAAGACCAACATCATGTCATGGTGATCATTTTAGAAAAAGTCCCATATCAATATCACTTATAGTTTTCAAGAAGAAGTCGCTATGAACTTGTTTTTTAAAAATGTATTTCTAGCTTTGGCGGCCATTTTTTCACATCAACATGAATTTCTGCTAGGATCAACTAGACTTCATGGGCAACATTTCTGTAAAGTTTCATGAAAATCCATCCATTAGTTTCAGAGGAGTAGTCGCTACAAAAAAAGTTTACGAACGGACGACGGACACCGCACCACGGTATAAGCTCTGCTGATCTTTGTAGGACCTTCTTTTTTTATCCGATCTTTACCAGATTGTTATTATCAATGAAAGCTTGGACAAGTTCAAAAACCAGCCATATCGGACCAGTAACAGCTGAGTTATTGCCCTTGAATGAGTTAAAAATGCTATATTTTGCCTCGTTAAGACGATACGGCCTTCGTTTTTCATCAGATCTTTACCAAACTTTACCAGATTGTTAATATCAATAAAAGCTCTAACAAGTTCGAAAACCAGCCAGATTGGACCAGTAACAACGAAGTTATGGCCCTTAATTTAGTTAAAATGATATATTTTGCCTCGTTGACGATAGGGTCTTTATTGTTTAACGGAGTGGGGGTGGTAAGGACAATATATATGTGTAAGAAGCTATGTAAGAATTCACCAAAACAAAAAAAATATGTAAAAAAAAAATCAAAAAAAAAAATCCAGTTTTGAGTGGGGATGGGGGAGAGGCGGCAGGTCGAGAGGGCAACATATATGTGTAAGAAGCTATGTGTAAGAATTTACCAAAACAACACAGATATATGTAAAAAACATGCCCCAATTGAGTGACGTAAGATGCATAATGCTATAAGAAATCCCAAATCAAATTTATAGATGCTTACATGCAAACCTAGATCTGCCTTTATGGCACATTTTATGGCCCATCACAATTTGGGTTCCATGGGAGCCCAGAATTTGCAGAAGACAAAATTACTTACCCAACCCTATACAACATACTATAAGGAAACCAATTCCAAAATTTAGTTCAGCTAGGACAAGAAATGGAAGAGTTATAGACCTGTAAACACAGCTTACACGCAAAATTTGATGTGAAACAGACACATATTAAGGGCTATCAGAATTTGGGTTCTATGGGAGCCCAGGGGTTACAGGAACCAAAATTACTTAAGCAGCCCTTATGATAATGCTATAAGGAAGCTAATAGCCAAATTTGGTTGTGCTAGGGTAAGAGCTGTAAGAGATATAGACTTGTAAACACAGCTTACACGCAAAATTTGATGTGAAATGGGGCACATTTTATGGGCTATCATAATTTGGGTTCCATGGGAGCCCATGGGTTACAGGAACCAAAATTGCTTATGCAGCCCTTAAGATAATGCTATAATGAAGCCCATGAACAAATTTGGTTGTGCTAGGATAAGAAATGTAAGAGATATAGACTTGTAAACACAGCTTACACGCAAACCTTGATGTGGGACGCCGACGTCGGTGTGATTACATAAGCTCTCTTATTCTTCGCATAGTCGAGCTAAAAATGAAGGCCCTATCGTCTTAACAAGGCAAAATATAGCAATATAGCATTTCTAACTAAATAAAGGGCCATAACTCCACTGTTACTGGTCTGATATGGCTGGTTTTCGTACTTGTTCGAGCTTACAACGACATTAGTAATCTGATTAAGTTTGGTAAAGATCGGATGAACAATGAAGCTCCTATCGTCTTAACGAGGCAAAATATAGCATTTTTAACTAAATCAAGGGCCATAACTCCGCTGTTACTAGTCCGATATGGCTGGTTTTCAATATTCTCTCGTAAAGTTTCATAAAGATCGCGTGAAAAATGAAGGCCCTAAAATCTTAACAAGGCAAAATATAGCATTTTTAACTAAATCAAGGGCCAGAACTCATCCGTTACTGGTCCGATCTGGCTGGTTTTCAATATTCTCTGAGCAGTCATTAATATAAACAAACAGTAAAGGTTTTGTAAAGATCAGATGAAAGATGAAGGCCCTATCGAATTAACGAGGCAAAATATAGCATTTTTAACTAGATCAAGGGCCATAACTCTGCTGTTACTGGTCCGATCTGGCTGGTTTTCGAAATTGTCCGAGCTTTCATTTATATAAACAATCTGGTAAAGTTTGGTAACGATCGAATGAAAGATAAAGGCCCTATCGTCTTAACAAGTCAAAATATAGCATTTTTAACTAAATCAAGGGCCATAACTCCGCTGTTAATGGTCCGAACTAGCTGGTCGTCGAATTTGTCCGAGCTTTCATTTATATAAACAATCTGGTAAAGTTTGGTAAAGATTGGATGAAAGATGAAGGCCCTATTGTCTTAACGAGGCAAAATATAGCATTTTTAACTAAATCAAGGGCAATAACTCCGCTGTTAATGGTCCGATCTAGCTGGTTTTCAAACTTATCCGAGCTTTCATTGATATTAACAATCTGTGCACGTTTGGTAAAGTTCAAATAATAAATGAAGGTGCTAGAGTGTTCACAAGGCTTAATATGGCATTTTTCAGCAAAACAAGGGTCATAACTCCGTTGATTTTTTTTCGATCTTGCCGGTTTTCGAACTTGTTCAAGCTTTCATTGATATAAAGACACTGGCAAAGTTAAGTAAAGATCCGATTAATATTGAAGCCCTAGAGTGTTCACAAGGCAGAAAATAGCATTTTTCAGAAAAAACAAGGGCCATAACTCCCGTGTTACTGATCTGATTTAGCTGGTTTTTGAACTTGTTCGAGCTTTCATTGATATTAACAATCTGTGGAAGTTTGGTAAAGATCAAATAATAAATGAAGGTGCTAGAGTGTTCACAAGGCAGAAAATGCCATTTTTCAGAAAAACAAGGGCCATAACTCAAGTGTTACTGACCCAATTCAGCCGATTTTCGAACTTGTTCGAGCCTTCATTGAAATTAACAATATGTGCAAGTTTGGTAAAGATCAAATAATAAATGAAGGTGCTAGAGTGTTCACAAGGCTTAATATGGCATTTTTCAGCAAAACAAGGGCCACAACTCCGGTGAAATTATTCCGATCTGGCTGGTTTTAGAACTTTTTGGAGCTTTCATTGATATTAACAACCTGTTAAAGTTTGGTAAAGATCGGATAAAAAATGAAGGCCCTATGGTGGTAACAAGACAAAAGTTAACGACGGACGACGGACGGACTGACGACGGACGACGGACAACTCGTCATCCCATAAAAACTGAAGTTCAATTTCTTTTCTATAGAAGAAATAACACAATACAAAGTTAAACAAATAGAGGACAAATTAGATGTTATGAAATGTACGGGACTTGATAGAATAGGACCTAGAATTCTTAAATATTGCGGGGACCATATAAGTTACGCTATTGCACATATAATAAACAGTAGTATACATTATGAAATATTCCCGATTCTCTTAAAAAAGCATTTGTTATTCCAATTTTAAAACTGGGGATAGAACCGACCCGAACAATTATAGACCAATTTCTATTCTTCCGACCATTTCAAAAGTTTTCGAACGTCACATAGTGACCCAATTACATAAATATTTTCAAACGACTGATCTTTTACATATGACACAATCAGGATTCAGAAAATTGGACTCCTGTCAAACTGCTTTAACAAGCTAATTGATCCATGGTTAAAAGACATAGATTCTGGAAAATATATAGGAGCAATATTTCTCGACTTAAAAAAGGCATTTGATCTTGTGGATCATCAAATACTATTGTATAAACTTAAATTGTATCATTTCTCAGACAAAACCATTAATTGTTCACATCATATTTAAGTAATTGTAAGCAAAGAATTAAGATTAATGGCCAGTTTTCTGAGGAAATGATAATAAAATCAGGTGTTCCTCACGGCTCCATCTAGGCCCTCATCATTTCTCCTGTATATTAATGACATTTCAATATCACCAAATGCAATAAATATTGATCTGTATGCAGATGACTCTACTCTCTGATCAGTCGAGCTAAAAACTAGAGGTTGTTTTGAGAAAAACTGATGTCTCCCCCTACTGCAAAGTTTCGTAGTATGATCGGGTAAAAAATGGATGGGCTAGAGTGCCTACAAGGCAAAATTATGCATGTTTGCAAATATTCAAGGGCAGATACATGTAACGCAGCTATTAGCGATCAATGCTGGCTGGTTCAAGAACTCACCCGAGATCTTTATGGAGATATAAGTATTGAGTAAGTTTAGTTAAGATCAGATAACAAGAGGTCAATGACCTTGAAGCTCTACTGATTGATTTGATTTCAGAAGTAGTCGCTACAAACTTGTTTTTTTTAGCCATGGCGGCCATCTTGAATTTCCGGCCGACCTGAAATTTTGCTAGGATCAATTAGACATCAAGAGCAACATTCCTGTGAAGTTTCATGAAAATCCGTCAAGTAGTTTCAGAGGAGTATCGTCGCTACAGGTTTTCATTATATAACTATGTAAACAAAGATGGCCGCTGACAGTCATGTTTAACATCGAATCAAAACGATTTTTGACAAGGACCAACATCATGTCATGCTGATCATTTTAGAAAAAGTCCCATATCAATATCACTTATAGTTTTCAAGAAGTAGTCGATACAAACTTGTATTTTGAAAATCTATTTTTAGCCATGGCTGCCATCTTGAATTTCGGTCGACCGGAAATTTTGCTAGGATCAATAAGACATCAAGAGCAACATTCGTGTGAAGTTTCATGAAAATCCGTAAAGTTGTTTCAGAGGAGTAATCGCTACAAGTTTTCATTATATAACTCTATGTAAACAAAGATGGCCACTGGCAGCCATGTTTAAGGTCGAATCAAAATAATGTTTGACTCGGATAACCGTCATGTCATGCTGATCATTTTAGAAAAAGTCCCATATCAATATCACTTATAGTTTTCAAGAAGTAATCGCTACAAACTTATTTTATAAAAATCTATTTTTAGCTGTGGCGGCCATCTTGAATTTCTGCCGATCTGAAATTTTGCTTGGATCAATTACACATTAAGAGCAACATTCCTGTCAAGTTTCATGAAAATCCGCCAAGTAGTTTCAGAGGAGTAGTCGCTACAAGTTTGTATTATATAACTCCATGTAAACAAAGATGGCCGCTGGCAGCCATGTTTAACGTCGAATCAAAACAATTTTTGGCAAGGACCAATATCATGTCATGCTGATCATTTTAGAAAAAGTCCCATATCAATATCACTTACAGTTTTCAAGAAGTAGTCGCTACAAACTTGTTTGTAAACAAGAGGTCAATGACCTTGAAGCTCTACTGATTGATTTTGATTTCAGAAGTAGTCGCTACAAACTTGTTTTTTGAAAATCTATTTTAGCCATGGTGGCCATTTTGAATTTCCTGCCGACCTGAAATTTTGCTAGGATCAATTAGACATCAAGAGCAACATTCCTGTAAAGTTTCATGAAAATCCGTCAAGTAGTTTCAGAGGAGTAGTCGCTACAAGTTTTCATTATATAACTCTATGTAAACAAAGATGGCCGCTGACAGCCATGTTTAACATTGAATCAAAATAATGTTCGACTCGGATAACCATCATGACATGCTGATCATTTTAGAAAAAGTCCCATATCAATATCTTTTATAGTTTTCAAGAAGTAGTCGCTACAAATTTATTTTTTAAAAATCTATTTTTAGCCATGGTGGCCATCTTGAATTTCCGGCCGACCTGAAATTTTGCTAAGATCAATAAGACATCAAGAGCAACATTTGTGTGAAGTTTCATGAAAATCCGTCAAGTAGTTTCAGAGGAATAGTCGCTACAAAGTTTTCATTATATAACTCTATGTAAACAAAGATGGCCACTGGCAGCCATGTTTAACGTCGAATCAAAATAATGTTTAACTCGGATAACCATCATGTCATGCTGATCATTTTAGAAAAAGTCCCATATCAATATCTCTTATAGTTTTCAAGAAGTAGTCACTACAAACTTATTTTTAAAAATCTATTTTTAGCCAAGGTGGCCATCTTGAATTTCCGGCCAACCTGAAATTTTGCTAGGATCAATTAGACATCAAGAGCAACATTCCTGTGAAGTTTCATGAAAATTCGTCGAGTAGTTTCAGAGGAGTAGTCGCTACAAGTTTTCATAAAATAACTCTATGTAACAAAGATGGCGCGCAGCCATGTTTAACGTCGAATCAAAACGATTTTCGACAAGGATCAACATCATGTCATGCTGATCATTTTAGAAAATGTCCCATATCAATATCACTTAGAGTTTTCAGGAAGTAGTCGCTACAAACTTGTTTTTTAAAAATCTATTTTTAGATTTGGCGGCCATCTTGGATTTCACATCAACATGAATTTTTGCTAGGATCAACTAGACTTCATGGGCAACATTTCTGTAAAGTTTCATGAATATCCATCAAGTAGTTTCAGAGGAGTAGTCGCTACAAATAAAAGTTAACGGACAGACGGACGGACGGACGGACAGGACAGACGACGGACGCCGCACCGAGGCATAAGCTCTGCTGATATCTGATCAGTAGAGCTAAAAATATATTTGAATTTTAGGCCGACTTAAAATTTGGCTGGGACAATAAGACATCAAGAGCTACATTCCTGTAAAGTTTCATGATAATCCATCTAGTAGTTTCAGAGGAGTCGCTACAAGTTTTACTATATAACTCTATGTAAACAAAGATGGCCGCTGGCAGTCATGTTTAATGTCGAATCAAAAAACATTTCGTCAAGGATCAACATCATGTCATGCTTATCATTTAAAAAAAAGTCCCATATCGATATCATTATAATTTTCTCAGAAGCAGTCGCTACAAACTTGTTTTTTAAAATCTATTTTTAGCCTTGGCGGTCATCTTGAAATTCCGGCCGACCTGAAATTTTGCTAGAATCAACTAGACATCAAGAACAACTTCCTAGTTTTCAAGAAGTAGTCGCTACAAACTCGTTTTTAACAAGAGAGAAACGCCTGGTGGCGTTAAAGCCGGGTTTTTAAAAATGTGAAAGATGAGTGCCTGTGTGTTTGGTGAAACTATTTAATAGAGCTTTTCTAGATAGATTGTTTTTTCGGGAGTGGAGGATGCTTTAATGTTGAAAACCTAACTTACTGTCCAAGTTTTAATATTTGCACATGGCAATGCTGAGATATGAAAATAATTGGACATGGCCGAGATATAAAAAAAATGTTGATGCCCGTATAACAAAGTTAAAAAGGCTAACATAACATATATTTTAGAGAAAGTAGGTCATCGTGACCTAGTTTTCAGGGTATGGTCAGTGGCTGATGAGAGGAAGGTGCTGTTAAAATTCGATGAAGATCGGACATGGTAATGCTGAGATATAACAACAAGAGGCCCAAGAGGGCCTGTAGACGCTCTACTGGCTAACACGGCTCTTATAACATCAATGAAGCGACTGACTGCCATTTAAGTTTTTTTGAAAGTTTCGGGCAAAAAACAGCTTTTTAACTTTATCATGGGCCATAACTAAAGAATCTGGTAAAGTTTGATAAAGAACAGATGAAAAATGAAGGCCCTACAGTATAAACGAGGCAAAATATAGCATGTTTAACTAAATCAAGAGCCATAACTCCTCTGTTACTGGTCCAACTGGTCCAACATAGAGCTAAAAAAAAAGAAAAAAAAAAATAATAACAAATAAAAAATCAATAAAAAAATCTCAATCAATTAAAAATTAAAAATTAAAAAAAATATTTAAAAAAAAAAAAAAAAATTAAAGAAAAAAAAAAAATCTATGAATAAATATCAAAAAAAAATAAAAAAATTGAATAAAGAAAAAAAAGAAAAAAAATGAAAAAATAATAATTAAAAAATAAAAAAAATAAAAAAGGAAAAAAAAAAAGTACAAAAAAATAAATAAAAAATAAAAAAATAAGAAAATTTAAAAATAAATAAAAATAATAACGTAAAATGGAAAGTCATAAAATCTGCTAAGGTTTGGCAAAGATCAGATGCAAAATGAAGGCCCTATCGTATGACGAGGCAAATTATAGCATTTTTAACAAAATCAAGGGCCATAACTCCGCTGTTTATGGTTCGATCTGGCTGGTTTTCAAACTTGACCAAGCTTTCATAGACATTAACAATCTGATAAAGTTTGGTAAAGATCGGATGAAAAATGAAGGCCCTATCGTCTTAACGAGGCAAAATATAGCATTTTGAACTAAATCAAGGGCCATAACTCCGCTGTTACTGGTCCGATATGAATGTTTTTCGAACTTGATCGAGCTTTCATTGATATTAACAATCTGATAAAGTTTTCTAAAGATCGGATGAACAATGAAGCCCCTATCATCTTAACGAGGCAAACTATAGCATTTTTAACTAATTCAAGGGCCATAACTCCGCTGTTACTGGTCCAATATGGCTGTTTTTCGAACATGTTCGAGCTTCCAATGGCATTAACAATATGATAAAGTTTGGTAAAGATCGGATGAACAAAGAAGCCCCTATCGTCTTAACGAGGCAAAATATAGCATTTTTAACTAAATCAAGGGCCATAACTCCGCTTTTACTAATCCGATATGGCTGGTTTTCAAACTTGTCCGAGCTTTCATTGATATTAACAATCTGATAAAGATTGGTAAAGATCGGATGAACAATGAAGCCCCTATCGTCTTAACGAGGCAAAATATAGCATTTTTAACTAAATCAAGGACCATAACTCTGCTGTTACTGGTCCGATCTGGCTCGTTTTCGAACTTGACTGAGCTTTCATTGATATTAACAATGTGGTAAAGTTTGGTAAAGATAGGATGAAAAATGAAGACCCTATCGTCTTAACGAGGCAAAATATAGCAATATAGCATTTTCACTAAATCAAGGGCCATAATTCCGCTGTTACTTGTCCGATCTGGCTGGTTTTCGAACTCATCCGAGCTTTCATTGATATTAACAACCTGTTAAAGATCGGATTAAAAATGAAGGCCCTATCGTCTTAACGAGGCAAAATATAGCAATATAGCATTTTTAACTAACTCAAGGGCCATAACTCTGCTGCTACTTGTCCGATTTGGCTGGTTTTCGAATTCATCCTAGCTTTCATTGATATTAACAACCTGTTAAAGTATAGTAAAGATCGGATGAAAAATGAAGGCCCTATGGTCTTAACAAGACAAAAGTTAACGACGGACGGACGACGGACGACGGACAACGGACGGACGACGGACAACTCGGCATCCCATAAGCTCTGCTGGCCTTTGGCCAGTAGAGCTAAAAACTTGATTTCACCCGCCCACCACTCCCCCCCTCAACCCCCCCCCCCCCCCACAGAAACTTAAACAAAAAGGTTAACGTAACACATATTTTGGAGAAAGTAGTTCACAGTGACCTAGTTTTCAGGGTATGGTCAGTGCTTGATCAGAGAAAGGTGCTGTTAAAGGTTGATGAAGATCGGACATGGAAATGCTGAGATATAACAAAAACTTTATTTTCCCCCCTGCCGAAACTTAAACAAAAAGGTTAACATTACACATAATGGCAGCCATGTTTAATGTCGAAAAATGAAGGCCCTATGGTCTTAACAAGACAAAAGTTAACGACGGACGGACGACGGACGACGGACAACGGACGGACGACGGACAACTCGGCATCCAGTAGAGCTAAAAACTTGATTTCACCCGCCCACCACTCCCCCCCCTCAACCCCCCCCCCCCACAGAAACTTAAACAAAAAGGTTAACGTAACACATATTTTGGAGAAAGTAGTTCACAGTGACCTAGTTTCAGGGTATGGTCAGTGCTTGATGAGAGAAAGGTGCTGTTAAAGGTTGATGAAGATCGGACATGGAAATGCTGAGATATAACAAAAACTTTATTTTCCCCCCTGCCGAAACTTAAACAAAAAGGTTAACATTACACATAATGGCAGCCATGTTTAATGTCGAATCAAAATAATTTTCGACAAGGATCAACATCTTGTCATGCTGATCATTTCAGAAAAAGTCCCATATTAATATCACTTACAGTTTTCAAGAAGTAGTCGCTACAAACTTGTTGTTAAAAATCTATGTTTAGCCGTGGTGGCCATCTCGAATTTCTGGCCGACCTGAAATTGTGCTAGGATCAACTAGACATCAAGAGCAACATTGCTGTGAAGTTTCATACAATCCGTCAAGTAGTTTCAGAGGAGTAGTCGCTACAAATTTTTACTATACAAACTCTATGTAAACAAAGATGGCCACTGGTGCCCATGTTTAATGTCGAATCAAAAATAATTTTCGACAAGGATCAACATCATGTCATGCTCATCATTTTAGAAAAAGTATCAATATCACTTACAGTTTTCAAGAAGTAGTCGCTACAAATTTATTTATTTTAAATCTATTTTTAGCCGTGGCGGCCAGCTTGAAATTTTTCTAGGATCAACTAGACATCAAGAGCAACATTCCTGTGAAGTTTCATGAACATCCGTAAAGTAGTTTCAGATAAGTAGTCGCTACAAGTTTTTACTATATAACTCTATGTAAACAAAGATGGCCACTGGCAGCCATGTTTAAAGTTGAATCAAAATAATGTTCAACTAGGATCAACAACATGTCATGCTGATCATTTTAAAAAAAGTCCCATAAAAATATCACTTATAGTTTCTGGGCAATCTGAAATTTTGCTAGGATCAATTGGACATCAAGAGCAACATTCCTGTACAGTTTCATGAAAATCTGTCAAGTAGTTTCAGAGGAGTAGTCGCTACAAGTTTTTACTATATAACTCTATGTAAACAAAGATGGCCACTGGCAGCCATGTTTAATGTCTAAGCAAAACGATTTTTGACAAGGACCAACATGAAAAATTTTGTTAATTTTAATATTTGTCTATTATACTTACGACAACATTACAATTGCAAGATACTCAACTTGCCTTAGTCCACGAACGGAAAAACTTCCCCAAATACCCTTCCCGGGACTCCCGGCACCAAGGGCGCCGCCAAATACACCCGTACAAGCAAGAGTCACACAGAGTTACTTCCTCTTTCCGCAAATAAGTCCTAAATTAAGGAGGGGTGGGTAGTTAATGTTGTCGTAAGTATAATAGACAAATATTAAAATTAACAAAATTTTTCATATTGGTCTATAGATAGCTTACGACAACATTACAATTGCGACTTTAACACAATGAGCTGGGGTGGTACAATGTAACCTGTTATGAGTGCCCGAATATGTAAAGGGGATTTGAACAACTCTGAACAACAAGTAACAAAGCACGCTCAAACCTGCTCTAATTACAAGAAATTAAAGCAGACGAGAGCATGAACCCAAGCAACTTACACTCACCATAGCGTAATCTGGGATCCTGACTGGCGATACAGCCAGTAGGAGGAGCCTCTAAAACTTCTTAGATGGGCAGATGAACGTTACAAGGTGAATATGGCAACCTCATAAGTCCTTCAATTCGTTCAAGGACAATAAGTCCACCACCATCTAAAATTATAATCGGCAATTTCAAGCTAATCCATGGAACAGAAAATTTTTTGTATTACATAGATCATTTAAATAAGTATCGACCCCCTGATTCAATACTTAAAATAACAGCTTCATAACTGAGCTGTAAATGTAACTATGAACACCAGATAACTGTGTGAAGCATAGAATACTATGAACAATACAATATGTATAAACCAAACACCTTTGGAACATAGTGGTATGAAGTGCTTACAAACCAAGATAAGCAAAATAATAAATAAAACTGCAACCGATTTGTATGCCCAAAGTTACAGACTTGGGCAAGGCCAAGTCAGCTAACTGGCAGAGCAGCACAACCCCATGACTGACTGGGTAGTAAGAACTGGACCCAGTGAAAAATTATTTAAGATAGAATCTAACAAATAATTTGTGAATTTTAAGAATATAAAGGCTCTGACTTTAGTAGCCTTATTGGAGTTGCATAAGGTATACACCCAGACAAAACCAAACAGATTGTTACTGGAATATCCCCAGAAGGGGTTAAACGAGATCCCTTTAGTAGCATGAGCCTGATGACACTTCAGTTCCTAGAATGGGCTCACTAAATCTGAGCCACAAGGCTAAAAGAAGATAGTCTAAAGGGTAGTCTATCTAAGATTAACCGAAAAGTTCAAAGGAGGGCCGGAGAACAGAAGTCAAACAGGCCAAAAAGAGCCACTTTAACTTCTAAGTATTCTAAACTAAGAAGGGGAGTGATATAAGCTCAAAGTGGGAAACAAGAAAAAAAACCAACTCCGACTGCGGTGGGAGTGTAAACAAACAATGCGTTACACTTATTCTAACCAGCTAAACCTCTGTGACCTCAGAGTAGCCCAGTGAAGGACCTCCTAGAGGTACAATTGTATGAGCAACTATTACAGAAACTGAAGTCTGAAGATGTAGTTTGAATCGACAAACGTGAGGTTGCATACTGATTCCGAATGAATCAGTGGCAGAGGTAGACTGTAAAACCTGATATAAACCCCGCTTAGGGAAGAAATCAAGATGGACAGAAGTGCTGCCCGTACGAACTGCGACGCCCGTAAGGCAGGCGTAATATTGATAACTAAACCAGGCGTAATTTTGATGGTGACCAGGCGTACAGGTGGTTTTGATAAGAATGTAGAAACCAGGCGTAAAATGAGGCGTAATATGTAATTGAGTCCGTCTGGCCAAAAACCAGGCATAAATAAATCCAGGCGTAAATAGAGCCAGGCGTAAATAAACCAGGCGTAAATAATAAAGGAATTTATTTATTCAGGGCAACACACCTAGTTAGTGAACAAACCTACCATGTGGCCCTCTAAGCCAAACTGAGAGATCCTTAGACATGCATTTAGGGCAGCTCTACGAAACCCCTAGACCACGGCAGAATGTCCCCTTGAATGTGGCTGTGTATGGGCACGCACCCCCCCCCCTTGTTCTGACCAAGGCAGAATGTCACCTTGAATGTGGTTGTGCACACGCATTCACCCGCAAATCTGTGTTCTAGTAAAAGATCTAGCCGAAAAGAAACTGTGTTTCCATACGAATGTAGCATATAGAACCAATAAATAAATAGATGCCAGATGTATCTCAAACTGCCTGAAGGAAAGACTTCAAAAAGAGAAGTCCGGCTCTTATGGCATAATTAATGTACGGATTAGAAGCCGGGTCTAACAATAGTATAGCCTACCATAATGTTAGGAACTTACTCATACTGATAGACCTACTCTCTAAACTGATAGAAAACAAGGAGAATGTATCCTGGTTCTAGCAATATTAAACAGGAGGGGGTATGAAAAACAAATACGCCAACTATCATCAGTACCCCTAGGGCTAATGGAGAACGAACCCTGGCACTACAGCCCATTAACTGTATGACTGTATGGAGAAGTGGGAGGGGTAAGGAATCTAGAAACTGGACAATGATCTTAGCTGCAAGAAAAGGAGTGTTATGTCCTGCAACCGCATCTAATAAGCTACACAAGGAACGCAACCCCAGAGGTAAGAGATGAATGACGAAGAACTCCATCAGACAAGGCTTAGTCAGAGGAACCGCGAACAAACCCACTTAGGGTTGAGGATAGCGGCTTTGAAGCCGATTACTCCGAACTTACTGAAACTGCCTAACAGGTGTAAACCGGGGGCGGAGAGCAGCCCGTGCTTGGCTGCCCGCTCATTAGTACCGTCGCCTTCGCTTTGCAGCTCCGGCTCTGGAGGTACCCCGTGGAGATTTAAGCGGTACAGAAGGAGACCTTAATCAACCCTAGGGTAATCCCAAAACCCCACAGGTGTATCAGTGAGAAAACACGCATAATACACTCGTGCTAAGGCTCTGGTGAAAATAAGTTTTTCTAATAAGAAAATCCTTATATTCACGACAAACCAAAAATGATTCTATTAATAACTTATTATGTACTCTAACCTTGATACTTAAGCAGCAAAACATAATGCGCTAAAACAGAGACGACAAAAGGTCAACAGCGGCATTATGTCTGTCGATATTTCACAAGTGAAACACAAACAATGAAATATAAGGTATATCATAATATCCACAAAAAAAACACAAAAAAACAACAAGATGCCAGTTGTCTTTGTGGCTGGTATGGGACACGTAAAACCGGACTCCTCCCTTACAGGGCGAAAGCTCTATCAACTGAGCTAACCGGGACACCATCATAAAACAGAGGTGAGTGGCAGTGATATCAAGTAAGAGACTAACCACTCAGCCACGGAAGTCCCCCATATCAACTTACCAGCAAAAGGAAGACTCAGCCAGCAACTGCTTTAATCTGTGATTATACAACACGTAAGAAATTATAATAACAGATAATTGTGACCCATGACAGAAACTTCCCTTACATGTGAGTACCAACACATAAACCTAAGTCCTCTTCCCATACCATAGAAAGAAGTCTTATTTAGCTTCCCTCCAGACAACTAGTCTGGATTTTATACTAGCAGAGACCTTCAGAAGAGACTATATCCTTCGTTAGGTGGCCCTAACCATAACAACGGTATTGAATACAGTAAGAATACCGTAAGAATACCCTTTCGGCCCTAGGCCGTGCTTAAAAGCATAAATTTCAGCTGAGGAAGTATTACCTGAGCTGTCTCTAGACAGGTGACGGTTGCTCCTAGACCGCCCTCTGTGTGTTGACTCTCTGAAAGGTGACCTGGAGGAGTGAATGGAATCTGTTCTGAGGACCTTCAGATTACCCATGAGGCAGAGAGTTTGTAGTCGGCGTGACCCCCGCACTACCTGGTAGCTTGAGCAGGAGTGGGTGGGGTACGGGACTTTCTTTAGTGAGCGCAAGATAGTCGACGTCGTTCATTGACTGAGCTAAGCGGGCTATTTGGTTGTCTCCAAGCGAATGCGACCACTCCAACAGTGTACCCACGAGGTAGAGAGTTATCTGAGTCACCATGGTCCCCCGGACAGGAGTGGGTGGGGTATGGGACTGCATATGGCTGGGTTGGGGGACATCACCGATAGAAGGTCAGGACTTCGTACGGGTGATGTTTCCAATCCCTGGGAGTCCGGACGGGCCGTAGTGGGCTAGGGCCCGACTCCCCATTGATGTTTCCTTCACAGGAGTGGGTGGGGAATGGGACTGCATATGGCTGGGTTGGGGGACATCACCGATAGAAGGTCAGGACTTCGTACGGGTGATGTTTCCAATCCCTGGGAGTCCGGACGGGCCGTAGTGGGCTAGGGCCCGACTCCCAATTAGACTAAGGTCCCACTCCCCATTGCTGTTACTGAAATATAGAAAATAACAGCAGAAGGTGTTCTAAAAGCACCAACTGTGATTATATAACAAACAACACGAACCCAATAATATAAGAAAACTATTTACTGGAGTGTTGACACGAGTAGGAGGGGTGTCTACGTTCCGGTGTCAAATTCAAAACTTCTAATAGAAGTTAAAAGCTATTTTTCGACAGAATTTACAAATGTTGGTAAACCGGAAGTAGACAATTGTTTACGAATTGCGGTCTGAATTAACTGCGTAAAGAACAAAAGCCGGTGTAAAAAACACCAATTACGATCATAAACTCGTAAGAAAATAACATATGGGAAGTAAAATTAAAGTAATAAAACAATTAAAACCATTTGTTACGTGGAAAAAGACAAATATTTTGAGACCGTCGATTTATCGCGTTCTTTACCGATGACGCCACGACGGAAAGAGGAAGTAACTCTGTGTGACTCTTGCTTGTACGGGTGTATTTGGCGGCGCCCTTGGTGCCGGGAGTCCCGGGAAGGGTATTTGGGGAAGTTTTTCCGTTCGTGGACTAAGGCAAGTTGAGTATCTTGCAATTGTAATGTTGTCGTAAGCTATCTATAGACCAATATCATGTCATGCTGATCATTTTAGAAAAAATCCCATATTAATATCACTTATAGTTTTCAAGAAGTAGTCGCTACAAACTTGTATTTTAAAAATCTATTTTTAGCTTTGGTGGCCATCTTGGATTTCTCATCAACATGATTTTTTGCTAGGATCAACTAGACTTCATGGGCAACATTTCTGTTAAGTTTCATGAATATCCATCCAGTAGTTTCAGAGGAGTAGTCGCTACAAATAAAAGTTTACGGACAGAGATGGACGGACGGAAGACGTACGCCGCACCACGGCATAAGCTCTGCTGATCTCTGATCAGTCGAGCTAAAAATAGTTCAGAACATATTGTGTTTGCATACTACTAACTGTTGATTGTATTGCACCAATAATATATAGAGAATATCATGTTAGTGCCTGATCACATCCAGTTTATCAGGTGAGGCTGAGAAAAAAATGAATTCCGCGGCTGTGCCGAGGGCATAATTTTTTTCTTGCCGAACCTGAAAAACTGGATACGATCAGGTACTAACATGATATTCTTTTTATCATGTTGATCATTTAAAATCATTTAGTTTACCTTTTTCCCATTTTCTTTTTTTCCATTCAAAAATACCCAAACATCATCAAATATACCCCAAGTCATCAAAAGACGTGTTGACGTCATCAAAAGAGATGCACCTGACGGGATAGGAACGTAACTGTCGAGGTAAGGTTTTATCTCAGGCACCCTGTTTCTCGGCAGAATTATGCAGATCAACATGATAAAATTAAACATATGGTAGAATAACGAAGATTATTGAAATTTTATTTAATTATATGCAAACAGTGTTAAAGCAAGAGATATACTGAATTAAGCAATCGAGATGCTAATTTTTAATGTTTGGTACAAACTTCCGTGTATCCCATTAACTTTCCAGGCCTCGCATTCCTATACTTTCTAAGAATATAACCTATTGTTAATATTATCATTAGGCATTTAATTTTACACCCTGCAATTATTATTTTAAGTCATGATCGTTGTAGTCCTTAATTTGTGCATACACATGATACTGAAGGTAGTGTGGTAAAATGCCTCTGCAGCAATTTGAATCAGAGACCGTGATGGTTGTCGTGACGATTGAAATTGCTGCTGAAGCCGCAACAATTGTACACAATTGTACATTGTGGTTCAGATCACTGCTTATGGGCACATCAATCGTGATGGATTCTCTAGCTATTTCATAACTGCAGTTGGTTGGTTTGTGGAGATTAGCTATGACTATTTGTGCCAAAGCACTCCTTCCTATCAAAAGTTGATAAGTTCATCCGAGCAAGTCACTTTTAGTGCAAGAGAAAACTGCCATAGTTGGTGGCAATGTTAGTGGTTTAGTATTATAATGTTCAAAACGTGTTCATAAACTTCTCTATCATATTGTCATTATTAACAAGAGGTCAATGACCTTGAAGCTCTACTGATAGATTTTGATAGCTAGGTCAGCATTCCTGTGAAGTTTCATAAAAACTGTCAAGGTAGTTTCAGAGGAGTAGTCACTACAAATGTTTACTATACAAACTCTATGTAAACAAAGATGGCCACTGGTGCCCAGGTTTAATTTTGATTCAAAATAATTTTCGACAAGGATCAACATCATGTCATGCTGATCATTTTAGAAAAAGTCCCATATCAATATCACTTAGTTTTCAAGAAGTGGTTGCTACAAACTTTTGGCCGACCTAAAAAAAATCTGGGATCAATTAGACATCAAGAGCAACATTCCTGTGAAGTTTCATAAAAATCCGCCAAGTAGTTTCAGAGGAGTAGTCGCTACAAGTTTGTACTATATAACTCCATGTAAACAAAGATGGCCACTGGCAGCCATGTTTAACGTCGAATCAAAACAATTTTTGACAAGGACCAACATCATGTCATGCTGATCATTTTAGAAAAAGTCCGGTATCAATATCACTTATAGTTTTCAAGAAGTAGTCGCTACAAACTTGTATTTTAAAAATCTATTTTAAGCTTTGGTGGCCATCTTGGATTTCACATCAACATGAATTTTTACTAGGATCAACTAGACTTCATGGGCAACATTTCTGTTAAGTTTCATGAATATCCATCCAGTAGTTTCAGAGGAGTAGTCGCTACAAATAAAACTTTACGGACAGACAGACGGACGTACACAAAATCAGGCTTTGTGTGACTCAAAACTTGTGTGTCTGTTTCTTGTGTGTACATTCGTACCTTGTGTGACTGTTTTTTACATTTTGTGTGTCGTTTTTATCATTTGGACACATTTTAGTCACACAAGCTCCCCTCCCCTTGTGTGACTGCAATTTTTTATTGCTTTAAATGAAGAAATAGACTATCTCCTGCGCATAGAGACATACTTGCTTGTGTGTCAGTCACACAAGAAAAAAAAGTCACACAAGTATACTTTATACACAAAAAAAGACACACAAGGCCCTCCTGTAAACTCGGACGGACAGATGGACGGACGGACGGACGTACGACGGACGCCGCACCACGGCATAAGCTCTGCTGATCTTTGATTAGTCGAGCTAAAAACAGTAGTCATGTTTCCCTTTACATCTTGATACTGTGGTGCATCTATCTATTTATTTCAATGCAGACGTTTGACATTTGCATGTATCGCTTTGTGTATAACAGTATATAGCTGGTTTCTATCATGACCACTTATTTTCAGTGTGAAAGTATTTAGACTCGTAACAACTGCATGTGTTGCACTCCTGTTTTCTACAACAATGCAATAGCAGTCTTGTCTCAGCTTCTTCTTCGAGAACGAAGAGCTCTTCAGCATAACCAACTTAACTATGTTTTGGAGATAACAAGGTGTAGAAGCTCATCTTTGAATTTGCTGTTAGTCGGCATCATTTCTTTTATCTGGATATTTTTTTTATATCGGGTAGATAGTTACATAACATGTGGTCATGTTCAAAGAATCAACCTCACGATGTTTTGCGAAGTTAATACTTTGGTATTATCGTCTATTATCGTCTATATAAAAATTATTCCATCATCCCAAAATCTGTTTGTTTGAATGTTGTTCAAAGGCTCATCAACATATAATATATGATTTAGAGCCACCCTGCAGAGCGAAGAGAAGGATACATAGGAGTCAGAGAACCAAACCTACTCTTACTAATGAAACAATATTTTAACGTGCTTGAATTATAGACTCCGATACACGGGAATACCCTGGTAACATAAAAACCTACTCTAACTAATGAAACAATATTTTAAAGTGCTTGAATTATAGACTCCGATACATGGGAACACCCTGGTAACATCTCCATCTGACGTTTGAGACTAAGGGAAAGTGTCTTACCCACAAACACACTGACTAAACTCAGTGGCACCGGTGAGACTTGAACCCAGGTCCTCTAGTTTCGTCGGCCGTGCTATCAACTGGGCCACGCCAGTTCCAAAATCTGAACATGTGTTATAATTCACGACCCATCAAGTAGAGGACAAACAGATTAAAGTCTGACAGTGTTACTGCAAATTCTATTGGAAAATAAATTTTGCCGTTTGTCACTACATGTTTTGAATTTGTTCAGCGTTTATGAAGTACTTCGTTAATTCATTATCACTGCTCTTCAATTTTCAATTCATCTTTCTTGCTTTTTGTTAGTCCACGTCAAAAAGCGTGCGGCAAGTTGTTTCCTTTGTCAGTGTTAAATCAGGAACACAGCCATATATGAAAGACTTCTATCACCAGCAAATTGTGTATGTAATCCTATATACCATAGTTCTTTCATAGACCGAAACTTTAAGTAAACATAGACCTATGCCATAAGCATCATAAACGTTAATTATGTTGTTGTTCTCCTCAGGGGCACAGACTAACTCTATTTTGCTTGGAGCCAGCTGTTGGGGGCCCAACAAAATATTATTTTAGTTTACCACTCCGGTACATAATTTATGAACAATAACATGCCATTACTCCCTGCTTATTGAATATTACAAACAACATTACTGAATACACAGAACAGAATATGTTATCACAGACAGAACAGAATATGTTATCACAGGGGCACAGATTAACTGTTTTGGACTAGGAGCCAGCTGGGCCAGACAGAACAGAATATGTTACCACAGGGGCACAGATTAATTGTTTTGGACTAGGAGCCAGCTGGGCCCCTTGCTGGCAAAAGTTAGGGGCCAAGCTTTAGAATCAGTAGCCCAGAGTGTCGCATCTGACTGTATTCCGAGGGTTACATTAAAGTATACTTACATATACGTATACTAACTAAATGCTACCAATCTTTGGAAGAAAACTTTGTAAAACCTTTAGAACTGATGAAGATATTTTTAATCAATAGAATTATTTATTTTAAAACAAACAAAGAAAAAATCAAACAAACAAATCTTTCATTCCCCAACACAAAGTTATTTTATACTTGCAAGAGTCAAACTCAGTATTCATTTTTGTAACATGTAGAGCCAGACTGTGCATGCAGAAAAATAAGGATTATAAGTCCAAGTTATCTATTTAATTATAAATAGTATTGTTAATGAGTTTTGTTGTAAATGACCACAACTAGAATATGTAAATTATTGTAATAAAACATTAAAAAAGATTAGATATTATTAAATTCATGTTTTATTTTGTTATAAATATTTTATGTTAACATAACGTTTTAAAATTAATGTATGAGACCTTTTCTATCAACATGAATTCTCTGCCATATAATTATTATTGATGATTTCTAAAAGCACTGCATTTTATTAATCAAAAGCGCCGCGTTTTAGAATATCCAAAAACCGGAAGTGAAACCTAATGATTTCCCCTTCAAATTATAACACAAATTTATGATCATGTGTAAAATAAACACTACCATGTCTGTTTTAATGTTGAATTTATACCAGCAAATGTTACTTGTACTCATGCACATCTAATTTTACACTAACATTCATCGCAAAGTACCGTAACATGCAGTTTTGTGTGAAACCGTACATCGCAACATCTCGAACATTGTCTCTTGTTTCCGCAGTGAAAAACCCTTTTTCCGTTTTTTTTGGATTGAATATTTTGTGTCAAATTTTGGTCGCCCAGACCATTTTTTACTCGCCATGGGCGACTGGGCGAGTGCTAATTTGTGCCCCTGCTCTTACTACCTTATTGTTTACATTGATAAGAATTTAGCATTTACATTATTAAAACAAGCCCAATATTTGTCTATTGATTACTTACGACAACATTACAATTGCAATAACTCAACTTGCCTTAATCCACGAACGGAAAAAACTTCCTCAAATCCCCTTCCGGGGACCCGCGGCACCAAGAGAGCCGCTGATTACACAAGTACATGCAGAGTTACCTCCTCTTTTCCGTTCGCGGCGCCACCTATAATGGTCGCGGGTAAGTCAAACGGTGCTCAAAATATTTGTCATTTTTTCAGATTACGATGGTTTTTATTGTTTTATTACTTTAATTTTACTTCCCATATGTTATTTTCTTACGGGTTTATAAGCGTAGTTGGTGTTTTTACACCGGCTTTTGTTCTTTCGCCGTTAATTCAGACCGCAATTCGTACCCCACCCACGCGGTCTTCTTTCGCTTCGTTGGTAAATTCCGACTTTGAATTTTGGGTTTTAACTTTTATTACCTTTTTATTTTTAACCATTTTGGTAAGGCCTACCCTTGGAAGATTTAGTTTCTTCTGATGGTATGGAACCCTTTTCTAGGGAATATGTATCGGAATTTGACTTGACACCGGAACGTAGGCACCATTAGGGTCCTTGCTACTCGTGTCACTAATTCAATTCTTAAGGAAATTAACGAAATACTGTTTACATTTGATAACAGTACAGTTGTGATCCTAGAAAAGATAAATACAATAAACAATAATGATTTTGAGTAATTATGTATTGCAGTATAGTTAAACTTATATTAAGTTGTCTCTATGCATCATCAAACTAGTATGTATTAATTACAAATACACACTTTAACAAGAGGTCAATGACCTTGAAGCTCTACTGATTGATTTTGATTTCAGGAAGTAGTCGCTACAAATTTGTCATCTTGAATTTCCGGCCGACCTGAAATTTTGCTAGGATCAATGAGACATCAAGAGCAACATTCCTGTAAAGTTTCATGAAAATCCGTCAAGTAGTTTCAGAGGAGTAGTCGCTACAAGTTTTCATTATATAACTCTATGTAAACAAAGATGGCCGCTGGCAGCCATGTTTAACGTCGAATCAAAATAATGTTTGACTCGGATAACCATCATGTCATGCTGATCATTTTAGAAAAAGTCCCATATCAATATCACTTATAGTTTTCAAGAAGTAGTCCCTACAAACTTATTTTTTAAAAATCTATTTTTAGCTGTGGTGGCCATCTTAAATTGACGGACAGACGGACGGACGGACGACGGACCCCGCACCACGGCATAAGCTTTGCTGATCTCTGCTGGCCCACATTCATCGGTTATTATTTTGACATGTTTGTCTAATCACATTTAGTGTTTTCGGCACTTTCTGTTGTTATTTTACTCTTTTCAGTGTCGTGTCAGACATGCCACCGCATGCAGAGGAGTCCCTCCTAACGAAGGCCAAGCCACCTTCTGAAGGAGTGGATTCTCTGTCGGAGCGTGAAGTATCGGACAGAAACTTCATGGTATATGCGTAAGCCACTATAAGAAGCATGTGGTTTCTTCTTACGGGCTCAGCTCCCAAACCAGTGATGAGAAGGAAATTAAAGATAAGTCTGCAAAGCGTGAAGTATCGGAGAGATATGGCTCCCGTACCAGACATAAGAAGTTGCATACCCCCTTCACTACTGCACACAGTACAGCCTTTCAGCTAGTGAGGGCCCTGGGATCGCAGTTACCTGGTAACCATCTGGTGAGGCAGACAATCAACAATCAGAGAAGGTAAATTCTCAAAGTCTTTTCTCTAATTCTGAATAACAGGCATGGAGGTTACAGTCCACTCTCAAATAGATCTGATTCATTTGTCAGACAGGACCACCCTTTTTTCCAAGTTTAAGATGTATTAATACTCTTTTATTTGTAAACACTTCTTAAGCATTATCAGTGTTTAAACTATATTCTTCTCGTGGTCTTGCTAAATACCCACTACAGGAGTCCGATACTTGTCTTAAACGAAGATTCTTAGTGAATTCTTATGTTTTTTTCTGTCCTTATAGACTTGACTATAGAACTAGATTTTGCAGGTAACCTCGTTAGTAGTAGTATCTATTGTCGAGGTCCATCACTAGTAATTGACCTTTAAAGGATGATTTTAGTGACTAAGGCTTCTCCGCCATGGTCTATGATTATGGTTAGTATGCAATGGCCTTCGCCATAACTTTACAGTTTCAGCGTTAATTGTAAATCTGTAACCACGTTCTAAGGTTTATAGTCGGTCCGCCAACGAACACGTCAAGGTAAACCTGACGCGATGGGCAAATAATCAGTTAGTTTTATTACCATTTACAGAGTTTTGAGGGGGAAACAATTCCTACGTTCATTGTTCAGTTTTATATCACGTTTTCTAAATAAAAGCGGCAATCTTGGATGCCATCTTGAATTTCCAAGTTAGTACCAAAATTTCAGAATTTATGCCGGTAGTCTCAAAACTGGCAGACCATGCCGAACATTTTGATATATATCCTTGAAATATGCATCTTTTCAGCTCGTTGTTGCTCTACTATATGTTCACTCTTTTGTTTTTCAAGCCACGCAAAATAATTTTTAGACACATAACAGAAATGGAATGAATAGCATCTAGTGTTCTCTATTGTTCTCCTAGCCACCTAAGTATTGATTCTTAAGTTCGGATAGACAGACAGATGGATGACGGACACCGCTCCACAGCATAGGCTCTGCCAGTAGAGCTAAAAATGAGTATATAACCCATATAATGACCTTCAGTGAGACTTGACCTTTATATTTTAGTATGGCCATGTTGATGTTGTCATGATAAGTATATATTGAAAGTTTGATGAAGAAATATCAAGACATGAGAAAATTATAGCCAACGTTAAGTTTTCGTGAAGAAAAAATGAGTATTTAACCCATATAACCACACCTTCAGTGTGATATTGACCTTTATATTTTAGTATGGTCATGTCGATGTTGTCATGATGAGTATATATTGAAAGTTTGATGAAGAAATGAGAAAGTTATAGCCTAACGTTAACTTTTCGTGAAGAAAACCAGAGGTCAATGACGTTGAAGCTTTACTGAGTGGTTTTGATAGCTAGATCAGCCATGGGAAGTTTTATAGAAATAGGACCAGCACTCTAAGGTGTAATTACACCATTGCGTTTGTGCTTCCGTGGTGTATAGTCAAATAGTGCCGAAAAAAAATTGTTTCCCTGCTTTACTAGTGATACAATGTGCCCACTTTTGATTACTTTGTGTTAATATTACCTATAATTCATCCAAATGATGTATTGGGAACATTTATTAGTGTTTGTTTGAAATATTTATAATATATATTGACACAGACAGTAAAACGAAAAGTAGAAATGAGTAAATGGGGTAAATCTATCTGTGACGTGTCAAAATAGAACGTGACGTCATTCAACAGATTGGCTTTTTCTCACATGATACATGACCTTCTGTTTTTATTGCATTTTTATATTGACGGACGCTCGATCGTTTGATTGATATGTGTTTTGCAATTTTCTACGGAGAAAAACGCGCCTTTTTTGTCTCTTCACATACATTTTTCCTATATAAAATGAAGAAGGAAAATCAATTGTGCAATATTACCTAAAGAGAGATAAAAGGGATAATTCGGTCTCTCATGGATTCGTACTTATAGGCGAATTTCAGACGAAAACTAGTTAATAGAGCTCCGAAACACATACTGCGTGTGCTTTTATGTCGTTTTTTAGCCTTTTTAGTCAGTTTTAGTCTCTAATGGTCGTAATTTCTAGTTTCAGGTTTTTGGGGGTCTTAAAATGGCATGCCTGGGCTACTTTTTAATTAAACTTTAATTCTTTGGTATAAAAATGTAGGTTGCTATGTGTGGAACATGTTTTCAAAATTGTATCTTTATAAAAAAAAGTTTGGTAGGTTTGACAACACTAAATCTTTCCCCTACTCACCCCCCCCTCACCCCCCCCCACCCCCCCACCCCCCCCCCCCCCCCCCCTGCCCGCACAAAAAATAGGATATTGTGAACATTTTTAGAAGGGTTTTGTAATTATAATATGCATAAAAACACCGACTTTGTCGCATACAGCTATTATCAATTTGGATTTTAGTGGAATTTGTGACATGTTTTCAGCGTGTATACTCGACTGAAAATAGAAAATATGCCACAAATTTGTCCGTCCGTCCGTTACCGCATCTCCACCTAAACCGCCGAACGGTATTCAACCAAACTTAGAGTAACATTAGTTTTGGTTACGAGCCCAGGGGCCCTCAGGGGGGGTCAAAAGGTCAAATGCACTAAAAATTCAATTGTCCTTTTAAACGGTATTGACCTGTGTCAAGAAAATGTGGATATTGTGTGATGGCGTGCTGTCGAATTTGTTCTAGTGTTGTTTTATATTACAGGTCTTGGCTGTCCTGAAGATATTAAACCAACAACAAGGTCTGCTGGTCAGTTTTGAAGCTCAGGTGTTGGAAAAGGCTGTACAGTAACCCTAGCAGGGCTCCAAGAATAGGATAGCCCGACGCCTGGGGCTAGTCCAATTTGAATTTGGGCTAGTTTCTTTCAAAAATGGTTGCCCGTCGGGACAATCAAACTGTGCAAACTAAAACTGAATGAATGAATGAATGAATGGTGTTTTACGGCACGTCGACACATAAATAGGTCATATTATTGTGCGCAAAAACTGATGAATGATGAAGAAATGAAGGATTGATTAAAAATTAAGGTAAATATATAAGCATAAAACTATTTACAAGTAAGGGATGAAATGGTAGTAATATAAATTATATACGTAAATCAACAAATGCCTGAAAACGGGAAACTAAAACTGAACCAGAAATCATCTTTAATCGCGTGTGGTTTGAAGTCATAATATTAAATGTTGTCTCCCATGATTAAAGTTCATCAATTTGAAAGCGTGCATTTCATTGGTTGATACAGGATTTGAACCAGTCACCTTACAGCTTTCATATTAACACTGACTGGTCATACGAAGTTGTCACGTTGGACATGAAGAAGATGAAAGATCGCTCGAATATTAACAGTCTGAACGGTGATTTCGATTTTTATTTTTCAATTAATTGCTGCATTTTATCATAAAAACGCTTTGTAGTAAACAACGAATGCTTATTCACAAATGCAAGCTGCTAAATGATACCGGGAACATTCACCTGTTTTGGATAGTTTAATTTGCGGGACCCGGTACAGTTTTTATGTGATTTGCGGCGCGATCCTAAAAATGTAAAGGAAAATGATACTGTTTTTTTTTATATGATGCAATGGATAAATAAAAGGAAAATAAAGAAAAATAGAACCTTATTGTTTGATTCTAATCACATGTATATTATTAATTAATTATAAATAAAACAAAGTAAAAAAGCGAAGTATTCAATATCGACAAAACTATGTACCGTCAACTATTCATTGGTACAGACAATTTCGGGGCAACTAAAAAATAAATCAGGGCAAGTGACTCAGTCAGGGCAAGTGGACTTTTGAAATCTACTTGCCCTGGGCTAGTCCCCAATTTTCTTGGAGCCCTGCCTAGGGAAAAAATAATTGTGGTGTGAGATGAAAAAAGCGACAGAATAGGCTGTTTTTAATAGCAAGAGCTGTCAGGGAACAGCGCAACTCGACTATTCGATTTTTCAGTGAATAATAAATTATCTAGCCAGTATATACTATCTGAAAACAAGGTTAAAACAATGTGATGGTGGGGTTGGGGGGCAGGTATAGAAACTCAAGGCCTCAAATTTAATGTTAGAATCTCATACAGAAATATGTAACAAGAGGTCAATGACCTTGAAGCTCTACTGATAGGTTTAAATTTGTCATGTAGTTTCAGAGGAGTGGTTGCTATAAGTTTTAACTATATAAACAAAGATGGCAAAATTAAAATAATTTTCAACAAGGACCAACATCATGTCATGTTGATCATTTTAGAAAAAGTCCCATATCAATATCACTTATAGTTTTCAAGAAGTAGATACAATTATTTTTTTAAAAATCTATTTTTAGCCGTGGCGGCAATCTTGAATTTCCGGACGAACTGACATTTTGCCAGGATGAACTAGAGATCAAGAGCAACAATCCTGTGAAGTTTCATGAAAATCTGTGGAGTAGTTTCAGAGGAGTAGTCGCTACATGTTTTTACTATATAACTCTAGTGGGCACTCCACAGTTTAATGTACATATTGGTATATTGATATCTTACGACAACATTACAAATGCAATTACTCAACTTGCTCTGATCCACGAGTGGAAAAAACTTCCCCAAATTCCCTTCCCGGGACCACGGCCGACAAGGGAGCCGCTAATTGGTTACCCATTAACCTCCAGAATCAGAACGAGGCTCACTTCCCATTTTCCACTCGTGTTTATTCCAAATGGACGGTATGTAAATCGAGTGTCTCAAAGTTTGCTTTTTTCCACTTGTGTTGTGTTTTTTAGTTTTGTTTTTTGTATTTTTATATTGTTTAACATATATCCTATAATAGCAGTTCGTGTTTATAGCACGTTTTCTGCCATTCTCATTCTTTATTTTAGTGTGCAATGTCGGATGCGAATACGCTACTGCTGGTTGGGGATTCATGCTCTAGTAAGACTACGGTTCCTCCTCTCTTACTGGGCATCCCAACCAAGCAGCTAGTATCAGGCGAGATACTTCCTGGGATTGGAAAGGTCGCCCAAACGGAGGCTCGTCCTCCTGACGGTGATGTCTCCCAACCCAGGCATAAGCGTTCCCATACCCCACCCACTCCTGTTCACAGTTACAGGCTACCAGGCAGTGCGGGGGACCATGGTGACTCAGGTAGCTCTCTACCTCGTGGGTACGATGCTGGGCCGCATAACAGTTCTAAATACTCGGCCTCCAGGTCACCCTCCAGAGAGTTTAGACGCAGTGGCCGGTCTAAGAGCAACCGTCATCGGTTTAGTGACAGCTCAAGCTCAGGTAATTCTTTTTCTTCAAAAAGTGAATTTTCTGGCTTCTCTCCTAGCTCGACCCAGCGCCATAGGGGTAGGTCCCCCCACCGGCGTCATCGACACAGCAAGTCTGGTAGTCGTTCTCGCAAGTCTGGTAGTCGTTCTCGCAAGTCTGGTAGTCGTTTTCATAGACGACATCATTCTCATGGAAGACATCATGAAAGACATCGTCTTTCTTCTCGTACTCTAGACGACCTCAGGTCTCTTTTAAGCTCGGCCTCTCGAGTTTCTCACTCTAAGAGATCCAGGAACCGCTCTAGGTCTCATTCTAGAGGGGCTTCCAAAAGGGCTAAACATTCCCGTTCTAGGTTAGCACACCCTAGAAGGGATCATTCCCTTAGTAAATCAACATCCGTCATTGGCATATCCCGGGGTAATTCTCCCCCTGGCACTGACGTTCTTCAGGATCCACCCCTTCCCCCCCTACCTGAGGAGCAACCTTACCTGAGGAGCAGGTTGCTCCTCAGGTTGGTTCGGTTGCCTTATTGGATCCTACCACAGGCATGTTTCACACGGGACAGAGTGCGTCTTCTGAGCATCCCGATGACAATTTTGAGGAAGTACCTTCTGTTGATGCAATTTGGCCTTCTTTTCCCGAACTTATTGTTAATCTTAGGGACAGGTTGGGCCCCTCAGTTTGTCCTCCGGTAGTTGCACCTGTCCAATCCTCGGCTGGTGTTTCGGCCATGGATTATTTTGATGTACAGCCGACCCTTTCTAAACCTGGTAGTATCTTACCTCAGAGCAAGCAGGTTTCCTCTCTACTTTCGACTATTTCAGCAGAAGTGAGGGGCTCGGAATTAGTACCTGGGTCACCACTCCCTCAGTATTCTAAGGCTCTTCAAAAGAATAAGTTCTTTACAGGTCAGAGGAAGTGGCAGATGATGCGTAAGACTTATGTAGCTCAGGATCCTGTTCTTCCCTTGGATCCTCCCATGGTAGATTCCTCCATTCAGGATATTTTACAACCAAGGACTACCCTGCCTTTGACTACCCCCATCTCTTTGTCAGATGTGATTATTTGGGACCGCTGGGCACGTATGGGTGTTCAGACGTGTTCCCATACTGATTTGTTTCTGTGTGGAATCCTATCCATTTTAAGAGACCCTTCTCCTTCACCCGAGGACCTTGTTGAGCTCCAGCGGTACATCCTGTCTACGGCTAGAGCTAACATTCATTGACTCGATGGATATGTTTCTTAGACTGTCAGAAAGTTTTAGTCTGGTGAGGAGAGATGCTATTCTCAAACTCTCTGTCCTTAACTCACAGTTGAGTTCTAGTCTTAGGGTGGAACCTATTAATTCCCCCACGCTTTTTGGTCCCTCCTTCCCGGAAGTAGTCTCTCATTATAAAGAAGAGGTGAAACATTCTTCCTTCCAGAGGATTGCGCTTTCTTCTGTTCGGCCTTCTAGACCTCCTCTCAGGTATCCCCCTAGGACCCCTCAAGCTACTGTAAGTAGGGCTCCTATGGTTACTCCAGCACCCTTTCTTCCACAAGCTTCGGATTCAAGGGTTCAACCCAAGTGGGTTCCTCCCCCTAAGACTGATTTTAGAATACAGTCAGGGAATCGTAGTAGGGGTAAGGGTAAAGTATGGGGAAGAGGAAGGGGAAGGGGCTCTTGGCCCTCTGCCCGGTAGGGATGCCCGCTCCGGATTTCCCCAGGTTATTTCCGGTTCGGTTCTTCCCTTAGACATAAGGATTCCCAAACCAGAGATACCTACAGGCGGCAGACTTTCTGCCTTCAGCCATGCCTGGGAAAATATAGCAGATCCTTGGACACTCTCAGTGGTCCGGGGCGGGTATCTCATTCCTTTTCATGTCCGACCTCCACTCGCACGTCGTCCTCCGGCCAGATTCGGTCCTCCACAGGATTCAGAGAAGTTTCTTATCCTGGATCAGGAAATCCAGAATCTCTTGAAGTTAAAGGCAGTGGAAACAGTTCTTCCCTCCCATTCAAGAAAGGGGTTTTACAGCCGTCTCTTTGTGGTACCCAAACCCTCGGGGGCTTGGAGAACTATCATAGACCTCTCTATACTAAACAAGTTCGTCAAAACCCCACACTTCAAAATGGAAACACTAGATTCCATTCGGCTGGAACTACAAGAGGGCGACTGGGTTACCTCCCTGGACCTGAAAGATGCTTACTTTCACGTCCTCATCCATCCCTTTTCAAGGAAATACCTTCGGTTTGTCTGGCAGGGGACAACCTATCAGTTTCGAGCTCTACCATTCGGTCTGGCCCCAGCTCCTTATGTGTTCACTCGGCGGATCAAGGTCATTTGCGCCCACGTTCATCACTTGGGTATTCGTCTACACACTTACCTGGACGATTGGTTACAGCCAACCAACTCCAGAGATCTGGCTCTGTCGCACTCAAGACGTCTGCTTTCTATAGTTCTAAATCTAGGTTTTATCCCGAACTGGGAAAAGTCGGATCTAATCCCTTGTCAGTCTTTCATTTTCCTCGGAGCTCGTCTTTCCCTACAGGACTCCCTCGTGGGCCCATCTTTGGACAGAATCCACCACCTACAGGAGTCCCCTCAGGGTCCTGTTGTTGCAAACAATCAGCTTCAGCAAAGGAACTCCATTCCCTTTTGGGTCAAATGGAGTCAATGTCCAAGCTTCTCCCACAGGGCAGAGTCCACAAACGCCCTTTACAGTGGGCCTTGAAAGACAGATGGGATCAGACTACCCAATCCTGGGAATAGCAAATCCAGTTAGGCCCTTGGTTCAAGTCTGCAACGCTCCAGTGGTTCGATCCAGCCTTCCTGATGGAAATGGTTCCTCTTCACCCTCAAGATCCAGATTTTACACTTGTTCACGGACGCCAGCCTTCTTGGCTGGGGAGCCCATTTGGCAGACCTTCAGGCGTCGGGCTTCTGGTCCCTTTCCGAAAAAGACCTTCCATATCAATCTTTTGGAATTAAAAGCAGTTTTCTTAGCTCTACAGGCTTTTCTGGAGGATATTCGAGGCCCACTCGGTCATGTTGGCCACAGACAATACCACAGTAGCGGCTTACCTCAACAAGGAGGGGGGATCCCATTCCCAGGATCTCTCAGATTTAGCCATAGAAATCCTGAAGTGGTGTTCCCAAGAAGGAGTCTTCCTGAAAGCACGGTTCATCCCAGGGAAACTGAATGTTTTGGCAGATTCTCTATCCCGGAAGAATCAGGTCATTCAAACAGAGTGGAAGCTACACTCTCCAACGTTATCCCAAGTGTTTCGTCTCTGGACACCCCACATGTGGACCTGTTTGCCACCCGGCTAAACAACCAACTTCAGACGTTCGTCTATCCCAGTTCCAGACCCCGTGGCACTGGGCAGTGGACGCCCTTTGCTATACCTTGGCGGGGCCTGTTCGCCTATGCCTTTCTTCCACCTCCTCTCCTGTCCCGAGTACTTTTGAAGGTCCAGCAGGAACGCGTGTCTGATCATATTGATAGCCCCACTTTGGACGGGTCATCCATGGTTCACACACTCTCCTATCTCTCATGGTGGCCACACCCCTGAGGCTAGCCCCCAGGCAAGATCTCCTGTGTCAACCCCTGTCACGGCTCCTTCATCCCCGGCCAGAAAGTATTCAACCTTCACGCCTTTCTCTTATCCAACGACATCTGCAGGCGGCAGGCTTTTCTGAAAGGGTTGCCCATCGAGTCTGTACCTCTAGAAGGGCCTCCACTTATTCCCTCTACGAGTACAGATGGAAATTCTGGACCGATTGGTGTGTCTCAAGGTCACTGGATTCCACTCCATCCCTCTTTGACCTCACTCTCAAGATTTCCTTGTTATCTTTATTTGAGGACAAAATCTCTTTCTCCCTCTTCTGTTAAAGGGTATCGCTCGGCTATTTCTATCACTCTCAAAGAAATTACGGGACAGGATTTCTCTGATAGCCCTCTTCTCTCTAACATTATTTAAAAGCATAAGAGCTAGAGAGACCGGCAGTTACCCATGTTGCTCCAAAATGGGACCTTCAGTTAGTTCTCAAGACTATCTCAGGACCTCCTTTTCGAACCTCTTGATTTCCTGCGGTAGGAAGGAGCTTACTCTCAAGACTGTCTTTCTTCTAGCTCTTAGCCTCAGGGCGTAGACGGAGTGTGAGCTCCAAGCCTTACTGGGAACTGAAGACTCTGTTGTCTTTTTCTACTAATGGGTCTTCAGTACCTTACATTTTTCTTCCCAGGGTTTTAGCTAAGAATCAGCGTCCTTCGGTTCCTAGCTTACCACTGGTTATTCCAGCTCTGCCCTCCTCCAGTGATACCAATTCTTCCAACCTCTGCTCCAGATCAGTGCCTTAAGAATTTACCTGGAGCGTTCCAGGTCATGGAGACGTGGAAGAAAAAGGCTTTTTCTTCCACATTATCCTGCATGCCACTCGGGAGATTTCTATGGCCTCCATTTCTAGGTGGATTGTTGAAAACCATTAAATTGGCCTATGCAGTACAAATTACCGATCTGCCAGATTCTAATCCTACAGCTTATGAAGTCAGAGCCTTGTCCTCGTCCTTAGCATGGTCTAATTCGATTCCCTTAAGAGCGTATTTCTTAAAGCGTGCTACTGGAATTCAGACAACTCTTTGTAAGGTTCTATCTTAGGGACTGCTCCCTATTTAATAATGAATTGGCTTCTCTGGGCCCATTGGTTGCGGCCCAGTCAGTCATCGAGGAGTTTTGCTACCCGAACAGTCAGATGACTAGATCATTACTGTCAGTCACTAACGTCCGGGGTTTCGAACCACATTACTATTAGTATTAGTAACAGATGCATGTGTTGCTAGTACTAGCCTTACCAAAATATTGTTACCGTTCTTATGGCGGGTTATTTTTGCCATATGCATGTTTTTTTTTTTGTTTTACCTATTTTTCACACAGTTATATGTTACTTTGTGTTCTATAGCTTTATTACATTTACAGTTCTTCATATGAAACTTAAAAACTGTTTATGCAAGTATCTAATTGGGATTTATTGATACTTGGTTTTCTAAAAACAATCGAAATTATACAAGCAATATTCGCCCTTTTTAGATATGCTTGAAATTGTCGATTTTTTCAAATGGCGCTGGACTTAATTGTCCTTGACTTACTTGACAGACGGACTGTTTTACGTAGTACCAGAGTCTACATGTTATACCTTCGGGTCAGCTACAGGCGTATTATAGACTCCTTCTGTTTGTGAATTTGACGTATGTGCCACATTCACCATGCTTGTTCGCCTTCTCTTGAAATGTATAGGAGTCTCCTCCTACATGTGTATCGACAACCGGGCAGGACCCTAGCATACAGGGGTGAGTGTTAGTTAGTTTTTGTGTTTATGGTTCTAATCTGCTCTAATTCTTAGATTATAGCAGGTTTTCGATCATTCCTTGTTGCCTGTTTCAGTTTTGTTTCAATTCCCTTGATATATTCTAACTATCATAACGGGCTACTTATTCCACCCCAAATAATTTTGTTAAAGTCGCATTTGTAATGTTGTGTAAGATATCAATATACCAATATGCTAAATTTAGTTAATTTTAGTATTGGTCTATTATACTTACCGACAACATTATACTACCCACCCCTCCTTAATTAGAATTGGCGGGAAAATAGGGAAGTGAGCCTCGTTCTGATTCTGGAGAGTTAATGGGTAACCAATTAGCAGCTCCCTTGTCGGCCGTGGTCCCGGGAAGGAATTTGGGGAAGTTTTTTCCACTCGTGGATTAGAGCAAGTTGAGTAATTGCATTTGTAATGTTGTCGTAAGTATAATAGACCAATACCTAAAATACTAACAATTTAGCATTTCTCAAATCATCAAACCCATGACAAGCTCTTAGCCTAAATCTCATGAGCAAAAATAAATCACATCATCATTGTGTCATACATTTCTTAGAAGACAAATAAAATTACCCATGTTTCCATACCAAATAAAAGTATCAAAAAGCATTTTCTGTACAACTTTAGTCCCATTTCTTTAAGATATTCACCCACCCTTAAAACATGCTAAAAATGCAATTTTTAGCAAAATTTCAAATGTCAATAAATAAAAATAAAAATAAATCCCTACACATATCAGGGTCATGTCTGCACTCATAATGCTCTTGCATATCAGGAAATGCTAAATTTTTACATACCTGGTCCGGCATTTTAAAAAGTTATTCCATGCTGATCTCCCCGTCAGTGAAAATCAGCCATTTTAACTACTTTTAGGAAGTTTTTGACGGGTTCACATTTTTTCTATTTATAGCCTCAAAAAACCCAAAGAATGCATATTCCAATACACCAAAATAAACTTAGAAGTAATCAAAAACTGAAAAAAAAATCAAACATTGTGCTTCATAATTATTATAAAGACCATCCATGGACCTAAATGATGGTTGATTTCTTTCTGATTTTACCACCATGGACATTCATTCGAAACTGAGGACTGCCCCGCTAAGTAAACAAAAGATGGCAGCTGGCGGCCATGTTTTAATGTTGAATAAAAATAATTTTTTGACAAGGATCAACACCATGTCATGCTGATAATTAAAGAAAAAGTCCCATATCAATATCACTTCTAGTTTTCAGGAAAGTATGTCGCTACAAATTTGTTTTTTTAAATCTATTTTTAGCCGTGGGTGGCCATCTTGAATTTCCAGACAGTCTGAAATCAACTAGACATCAAGAGCAACATTCCTGTGAAGTTTCAAGAAAATCCGTCAAGTAGTTTCAGAGGAGTAGCCCGCTACAACTTTTTGCTATATAACTCTATGTAAACAAAGATGGCAGCTATCTGCCATGTTTAATGTCGAATCAAAATAATTTTTCAACAAGGATCAACATCATGTCGTGCTGATCATTTTAGAAAAAGTCCCATATCATTATTACTTATAGTTTTCAGGAAGTAGTCGCTAATTTGTTGTTGTTTTTTAATCTATTTTTAGCCGTGGCGGTCATCTCGAATTTCCGGGCAGCTGAAATCTTGTTAGGATCAATAAGATATCAAGAGCAACATTCCTGTAAAATTTCATGAAAATTCATAAAGTAGTTTCAGAGAAGTAGTCGCTACAAGTTTTAATATATAACTCTATGTAAACAAAGATGGCAGCTGGCAGCCATGTCTAATGTCAAATAAGAATAATTTTCAACAAGGATCAACGTCATGTCATGCTGATCATTTTAGAAAAAGTTCCATATCAATATCATTTATAGTTTTCAAGAAAGTAGTCGCTACAAACTTGTTTTTTAAAAATCTATTTTTTAGCCATGGTGGCCATCTTGAGTTTCCAGCTGACCTGAAATTTTGCTAGGATCAATAAGACATCAAGAGCAAGATTCCTGTGAAGTTTTATGAAAATCTGTATAGTAGTTTCAGAGGAGTAGTCGCTACAACTTTTTACTATATATCGAGGGGTGTTCCGTAAATAATGCGATTGGTACTGATACTAGAATACTATAATCATTTTTGACCAATTGTTTTTTGCGATTTTCCTTCAAAGTACTCCCCCTTAGCCGAAACACACATTTTGAGCCGCGCAATCCACTATTGAGAAACATTTTTCGTATTTCATGAACAGGTACACCCCTTGACACTGGTAAACAGCAGATCCAGGGCATTCCTGGAGTTATATCTCTAAGATTTTTTAGTCTTGGGAAGAGAAAATAGTCGCAGGGGGCCAGGTCTGGCAAGTTAGGGGGGTGCGGGAGAACGGTGATCTTCTCTGACTCCAAAAAGTCCGTTACAATACGGGCTTTGTCGGCGGGCGCGTTGTCAATGCAGAAGACGAAACATACCTCAGACCTGTTATAGGGCGACACTGTTAGTATTTTTTCAAGTTCAAAACGTTTTCAATAAAACGTCTGATGTTTTCTGCTTATAAAACGTCCTGCCGTCTCTATGGTGCGTGGATCGTTTGTAGTGAAAAAAAATTGCATACAGAACCCTTCTTAACAGTTCGCGTTTCGTTTGGCAATAATTGGTCGTTTCATATTTTTCGTGGCCCAGATTCGGTTAGATACTTTTCTTTTTTGGCTCATAATAAATGGACCCATGTTTTCATCACCCGTAACCTAAATTCTCAAACAATTTTTTGCTGTATTTCGGATAAATTTCAGAAGTTTTTTCGCTGTTGTAACCCTTAACTTCTTTTGGTCCTCTGTCAGCAAATGCGGTATCCATCTTGCATTTATTTTCTTAACTTTCAGATGCTTTTTCAAAATTAGATGAACTCGTGCTAACGACAAGTTTGTCATCCAAGCTAATTGTCTTACTGTGTATCGAGCATCAGTTTTTCAGGATTTCACGGATTTTTTCAACGTTTTGTCTTGGTCGTTGACGTTACAGGACGACCAGGGTGAGCAAGTATCTTTCAAGCGCTGTTGCCCGGATTTTAAATTTGGCCACCCACCTACAAACAAATACTATACGACATTTTGACCATCCCCGTAAATGTCACACACCTCTTGGTGAATGTCTTTCGGCTTTCAACCCAAGTAATGACCTAACCTCTAATATAGGCACCTAATTTCAAGCACATTTTCTGCTCGTTTGACAGTCATTTTGCATATATAGTGTAACGAATACACTATAAAGCAATGTACATTGGCACCAAGGTCAGTGAATGTAATGAATGCGATTTTTACCTTTGACACGCAGTCAGTGATCACTCTAGCGATACGAAGTGGTTTCATGTAAATATTGCACGAGTTCCGCGAAATAATACAGCAGTCGCATTATTAACGGAACACCCCTCGTAACTCTATGTAAACAAAGATGGCCACTGGCTAGCGTTTGTTTAACGTCGAATCAAAACGATTTTCGACAAGGACCAAACATCATGGCATGCTAATCATTTTACAAAAAGATCACTTAAAGTTTTTAACAAGTAGTCGCTACAAACTTGTTTTTGTAAAAATGTATTTTTAGCTTTGGCGGCCATATTGAATTTCACATCAACATGATTTTTTGTTTTGCTAGGATCAATAAGACATCATGGGC